>BQNB010093531.1:0-26345 GCA_026074375.1 Tanacetum coccineum
ATAAATTTTCAATACAAATAGCTTAAATATGAAGTTTATAAAAATAAGGGGGTGTTTGGCATAGCAGTACTAACCATAAGTTAGTACTGCTAGTGGCCAATTGGTCTTTTATTTTTTATTCAAGTTTCATAACTAAGTCTGTTTATGCTGGATTTATAAGCTAGGTTAGAGTTAATTGAGTTTTCACAAGTTAGATTAATAAAAGTCCAAGTCTGTTAAGCCTCTTTTGCATAACCTAGTTTTAATTGATTCTAATAATTGACATGACCTTATTTGCTCTTAGTTGTGTGTTTAATGAGTGTTAGAATTATTTTTTTAAGTCTGCATCAAAGGTTTTAAAGTTTTGTTCATATAAGTGCAAACTGCATCAGCAGTTTTAAATGACAAACAGCTATTTTCAACACAAATTTTCAGAGGGTAAAAGTTATTCTTAGGTTTTGAAATTTAGCATACAAGTAGATCTAGGGTAGTATTTAATCTATTTCAAATTAGTTTTCAAAAATAAGTTCATTTGCATATCTGTTTTTAGCCTTAAAATAAGCTTTTTGTCTTTTCAATTTCAGAAACCAAACTCAGATAAAGCTAAGTATTCTGTCTGTTTTCACAAGCCTGTTTCAATAAGCTCTTGTTTTCCAAACTTTTGTTCAAAAGCATTTTCTTGTAGCTAGTAGGTCTTAGTTTAAGTTCCATTAAGTTGTTTTCTCTTAAGTGTCTTTTAGCTAGCTTAAAATTAAGCTCAAAGTGTCCCTTAGGGCTGTTTGGTTGCCCATTTAGTAGAAGTGCTTAACTTTGATTTTCAGCTTATGGCTTGTGATTTATGCTAAATTCTAGCTTAAAATAGCTTTATAGGTTATTCTTAAGTTAGTGTATGCTTATTTAGTCATTATTACTAGCTTACCTTAGATTTTAGCTTATTAAGTTTAGTCAAAAGCTTAAAAATATAGTTAAGTCTAATTTGTCAAGTTTTAAGCTGTTTTTCAGCTTATTTAGTGTTTTTCAATAATAGTTGTTTTTATTAAAGTAGCTTATTCTAAGCCTATCTACAACTTTGCTTTTTAAACTTTTTAAAATAAAAAAAGGGAAGATGGAAGTTGGGGGTGAGCAAGGCTCGAACCCCCGACCTCAACATCCTCACCTTTTATAACACCTCACAACACACACACTCGTCCAACGTGCCCTCGGGTCTTTTTCATTTTTGTAATGCAAAATCAATTCCTTATATGCACTTTAGCTCTTTAGGTATAATAAGTTGTTTTGGCTTATTTCAGAGCTTATTCGATAAGCTATGTTCCCGAGCTTATTTTTCTTAGATTCTTCTTAGTTCAAGCTACTTTCTATAATTTTTTCAGAATTTTTATAATTAGTTTAGTATTTTTAAACAATTGTTTTTATTAAAAACTTTAAAAATTCATAAAAAATAGAAAAATATATTTCTTTTTTAGAAAATTTTCTTTTATCATATAGTTTCTAGGAAAATTAAGTTTGCTTCCGTAGGGTTAAAATTGCAAAATTTCAATTTTTAAAGAACGTGATTTGTTTTCGTTTACGTTTTTCGTGTTTTTAAGCTCAATTCAACTCCGTTTTTGTTCTAGTTTTCTTTAAACTTACTTTTTAGTCAATTAGAGTCTATTAAAAGTGAAAAATTCATTTTAGGTTTAATTTTGGAAATTTAGGGTTTTTAATCACCGTTTAGGGTTCTCGTTTTGCGTTTTTAGTTAAAGTTTAATTTCCCGTTATTAAAGTTAGGTTTAATTGTCCTTTAATTTGCTCACTTTTAGGATTTTAGAAAACAAATCATCTTTGAACCAATTCAAATCATTGTCCAAACAACAAACGTGGTCTCAATTTTATAAATCTTCGAGGAATACGACCCGGTAATCACTTACCAGTAAATATACGTATTATTATATATATTTGTGAGAATTATCCTTACCACTTTTGTCCTCAAGGGTAGTTTGGTAATTTTCTATACTTATATTATTATACGTGTATAAAACTTTACGCATCAAGTTTTTGGCGCCGCTGCCGGAGATTTGTGATTAAGATTCTTTCGTTTGAAGTTTGTTGATCATGATTTGGAGAACCTTTCGTCTTCGAAAGTTACGCTTTTAAGAAAATCAAAAATACCAAAAAATCAAAAATATAAAAAGTAAAAAATATTTTTTTTTCTTTTTAGTATAAGTAGAAGTTTAAAAACAAAAAGACAAAAATATTTGCTCTTCCAGATTTTTTTGACTTTTCTCGTTAATTTGTGAATATAAAAAGTTTATACCAAGTTGGTAAAAGAACACCAACAAATAATACCTTCAATTGAGGTATTATCCATCAATAAGTTCCCGAACCAAAGATAAAAAAATTTACCGTCTAATAGGATAAGGTAGCATATAACATGCCAAGTTAAGTTGCTTCCTTAGCCATGTGTGTTAGACTAAATACCACCTTGACTAGATTCGACCATGACAAATGATCTGTTTATCAATTGGCAAAACTCGGGACTAGTTAGAGTGCTTTCTACTCGAATAGAGATAATAAGTCCAATAGATCTATTTATTCATTCACATGCTTTACTTAATCCACATCGGTAATAGGTATTTAAACTAGGTTCATGATTATTCGGGCAATTGTGGTCTAAAGTGGGGCTAGCTGTGAGGGGCGAGGAGCGGAGCGTAATAATGGATATCATAAAGTATAAGTAATTGTGACAATTTTAAAAAACAATGATAATGTTATAAAAAAAAAGTTTTATTTAATTTATTCTAATCGAGAAAATTTTGGGAGATGATATCTCCGTTGATGTTGGTGATGTGAGGTGGGGGTTTAGTATTGTTTGTTGATATATATGATTAGATATAGTTAGGTAAAGAGAAAAGAAATTATGTATTGTTGGTGTTGATTTTATTTAGGAAGTTGGGGGTTTTTATGAGGGAGAATGAATAATGATGGTAGTGTTGTAATTTGTTTATTTGTTAATAATAATGAACAGTTGTGTTCGTATAGTAAGTTGAAATATTTCGAAGTAAAACGAATAATTAATATAATTATAAAATACTATAAATTATTATCTGGAAGTATAATATATATTATATATCGTTCGGCATCATTCCTAAATTCCGTATATCTAATTTTAACACGTGTGTTTCCAATATTTTCTAAGTATAAATAATTTATCAAAATTTTGGCATGACCCGTTCGTGTTTACACGTTTTCCCAAAGTCATAGACTTTATTTAAAAACCATTTTCATATCACTTTCAATCTACATTTCACAACTATAAACTATACATCATCAATCCCCTTTATAACTAGTCAAAAAGACCCTTCGGACCCTTATTGGGCTTTTAGGCCCAATAAGCCTAAATTCATGATCCGTAACGTCTAACGTTCAAAATAAGTTAAACGTATAGCATCTAAGTCGTGCACTATCAAATAAGCTATTCATGAACTTATTCAATAAGCTACACCATGGGCTTTACGCCTTGGTGTATTGTATTCATGTTGGGCCTTGGCCCGTTAAGTCAAAAACATAGATTTACTTATCCATATAATCCGACAAGCAATCTTTAAACGAATAAACACTCGACTCGATGGTAAGCTATCAACAAGCTCAGAATAAGTTAAGACAAAGACCCATTAAGCCGACCGTGGGCCTTAAGTCACGGTTTGGGCTTGTGTGTTAAGCCGAAACCTTATAAGCTCACATGGGCCCATTAGTTAAGCCCGTTAAGCCAATAAGCATCGTTTAAGTCCTTGGTTCTCGATTAAGCTATCAATAAGCCTTCGATAAGCCAAAGTCAATAACCCGGACCACTTAAGCTTATGAATAAGCTCGTGATGTTGGGCCTTCGGTGTGGGACGAGGCTAAAAAGCCCAATAAGCTATATTCGACTTATTTATTAAGTCGAATAAGTTTATTGTTTTGTCCTTTTAAAATAAGCTAGAAAATAAGCCATCTAATATAAGCCGAATTACAATAAGCTAGAAAAATCATTCCCTTTTGTTTCCTAGTTGGGCCGAATCAAATAATAAGCCCATTAAGCTCAAATAAGCCCTTTCGTGGCTTATTAATAAGCCAAACCAATTAATAAGCTAATAGTACAAACTTTTATCACATAAAAATAACTACGATCACAAAACTATACTTTCCTTGTCTTTCTTTTATTATTTTCGAGCAACATATATAACCTTTTAAGGTTTACGTAGTTTCAAAATCTTCATTTTTACGAAACGAGTTGTACAACTAGTATTTATGCATTAAGATAATCTTAAAATTACAAATTTAAAAAAGATTAAGAGACTTACAAGAAAAAGTGGTTAGAAGGATGATTTATGACTAGATACAACCCAAATGTTGTTTACAACTAACCCGAATACAATAAGTATTAACCACGAACAATAATCTTCAAAGGTTTTTGATCAAGTTTGGAAAATTTATGAGTTTATGTGTGTGTTTAGGGTGGTTCGAACAAGAGAGCAAAGAAGGAAGAGATAAAACTCAAAGTTTGTGTGTGTGAAATAAGGGTTTTTAGATAGATAGGTTACTAAACTATCAACTTTTGTTCGCCTAAGTTACTAAACTTTTTTTTGTTCATTTGGGTTACTGGACTATCAAAACCGATTAAATTTGGTATCGAACTATCAGTGACCGGTTGCTAGCGTTAATTCCCGGTTACATTGCCATCGTGGCATTTGACTTTTGATATAAATCCGTTACTGAACTTTTGTGAAATAGTTCACCCTAAGTTACTCAACTTTGCCAATTTTTACACCACGTTTTTATACACATTATATCTACACATTATTTATATACACACATTTTACTAACACGATTTTTCATAACATAAAGATTATTTATTATACACATTTTTTATTACACGGTTTTAATACCCCTTCTTTTTAACTACATTTTTTATACACACGTTTTATATACACCCATTCTTTACACATTTTATACACTTTTCTGTAAAGAAGAAGCCTTATCAGAACCAAAAAGGACCAAAGTGTAAACTTAAAAAAGGTTTAGGGATTATGTTTGTTACTTTAAAGATAGTTAGTTAAAGTCATTTAACTTTTCTCGCTCAATTCTTTCAGTTCAATGAAATCACTTACACTGTGTTTTCCTCTCAATTCATCATTGTTAACAGTTTTATACACACATTTTTATACACGGTTTTATAAACATGTTTTTATACACACATTTTTATACACGGTTTTATACACACGTTTTTACACATATTTTTATACACAGTTTTATACACACATTTTTATACAAGGTTTTATACACACGTTTTTATACACGATTTTATACACACAAAAAGCTGTATAAAAACGTGTGCATAAAAACGTGTAAAAAATGTGTGTATAAAAACGTGTGCATAAAAACGTGTAAAACGTGTGCATAAAAAATATATATATAATTGTGTGTATAAAAATATATATAATTGTGTGTATAAAGATATATAAAATTGTGTGTATAAAAATATATAAAATTGTGTGTATAAAAACGTGTAAAAAAATGTGTGTATAAAAAAGTGCGTATAAAAATGCATATAAAAACATAAATAAAAACGTGTATAAAAACATGTATTTTCTAGAGGTATTTTTAGATGAACAAAACAACAAAGTTTAGTAACTTAACGAACGAAAAAAAAAAAAAATGAAAAAAAAAAAATTCGCAAAGTATGAGTAACATACGTCAAATAACCTGATAAGAATTACGAGGTTGGAATAATTGGGCCCACAAAAAGCTGACGTGAAGAAGGTCAAAACATAATATCTCGGTTGCCAGTATACGAGGTAACCTGAATGAACACACTTTTGTTGTTCGGTAACCTTAAAGTCAAACTTCGATACTCCAGTAACCCAAATGAACAAAAAAAAAGTTTAGTAACTTAAGCGAATAAAAGTTTATAGTTTAGTAACCTGTCTATCTAAAAACCCGTGAAATAATGAGAAGAGAATGAGATGAGAATGGTATGTATAGACAAAAGTTTTTGACACATAAGTGTGTGTGAGGGTTACATGCATCGAATAGGGGACAAATAACCAAGGGGGCCAAATGATCTTCCAATCAAGCCTTATTGTGTACATGTACTAGCCACACTAGTGAGTAAATGTGTTACTTTGATTTCAAAATTCCAAAGGTATCGTCAAGTGTATAAGAGTAGTTTTGGTTGTGTTTGGAATTTGAAACTTCTGCTCGAACTTCATTTACAGCCTCGTATCATTATTGAATGACATTTCTAAGGCCGTAAATGTTATCGATTTTCAGAAGACATGCCAGAGATCCATATTTTTATATTTTTCTGATTTTTTAATTTTTTCTTTTGTTTTTATAAAATTTTATAAAGGAAAATCTTTTTGGATTTTTTATGTTTTCATATATACACATATATATACAGGATATGAGTTACCACCATCACTCGTCCGTTTCCTCTGCCAGACGTTTCAACGTTTCCGGAGACATGCTTTTCATACCGAGCTTATCGATCAAGAAGTTAAATCTTTCTCGAGGCAAAGGTTTAGTAAAGATGTCAGCCAGTTGGTATTCAGTCCGGACAAAGTATAGCTCCACGATTCCATTCTCCACTTGCTCCTTTATGAAATGGTAGCGAATATCGATGTGCTTTGCTCTAGAGTGTTGAACATTGTTGCAGCATAAAGCAATCGCACTCTTGTTGTCGCAGTACAGAGGGATCTTATTGAATTGAAAGCCATAATCTGTTAGTTGTGAACGCATCCAAAGGATTTGTGAGCAACACCCAGATAAGGCAATATATTCTGCCTCTGTACTCGATATGGCAGTGCTCTTTTGCTTCTTGGACGACCAGCTAACAAGTTTATCACCTAAGAACTGAGCGCTTCCCGACGTACTACGTCTAGTGTCCTGACACCCCGCGTGATCGGCATCTGCATAAGCTGTGAGAGACATATCGGTATCCTTCGAGTACCATAGACCCATGTTAATGGTTCCATTAAGGTATCGAAAGATCCGTTTCACCGCTTGTAAGTGCTTTTCGGTAGGCTTAGCCTGATACCGGGCACATAAGCAGACAACATAGTTAAGGTCAGGTCTACTGGCTGTAAGATACATTAAGGATCCAATCATGCCACGGTAAAGTGTAGCATCAACTGGTTTCCCCTGTAGGTCTTCATCCAGTTTCTTGGTTTCAATCATGGGTGTGTCAACAGAATCAGTAGTATTTAAGCCATATTTTTTAACGATTTCAGAAGCATATTTAGATTGGTTTATGAAGATGCCTCTGGGACTTTGAGAAATTTGTAATCCTAAAAAGAATGACATTTGCCCCATCATTGACATCTTGAACTTAGAGGTCATCTGATTAGCAAACTCATCACACATGGCAGTATTAGTTGATGCAAATATTATATCGTCAACATAAATTTGTACCAGTAATATGTCATTTCCAGCATGCCGTGTGAAGAGTGTAGGATCAACTACACCTTTGGAGAATTGTTGAGAGATAAGAAAGCTTGACAGCATATCGTACCATGCACGTGGTGCTTGTTTGAGACCGTAAAGGGCCTTTTTGAGCTTGTACACATGCGATGGGTTGTCCTGATCAACAAATCCTTCTGGTTGAGAAATATAGACCTCTTCTTTAAGCTTGCCATTTAAGAAGGCCATTTTGACATCCATTTGGAAGATCATCATATTCTTATGAGCGGCATTAGCAACGAAGATATGGATGGCCTCTATTCTAGCAACCGGTGCAAATGATTCCTCGAAATCGATACCATCTTCTTGTCTGAATCCTTGAGCAACTAGTCGAGCCTTATTCTTTAGTACCCCGCCAGATTCATCTATTTTGACCTTATAAATCCATTTGAGTTTGATCAAGAACACGTTGTCTGGACACGACACCAATTCCCAAACTTCAAGTCATTCAAATTCATGAATTTCTTCTTGCATTGCATCGATCCATGACAGTTCAGTCATTGCTTGTTTGAAGTTCTTTGGTTCTACTAAAGTTAGGAAGGCATCAAACTAACACCACATGGCGTTAGTGTGTAGTTGTTTTCTGGTGGAGACAGAATGAGAAGGATCACCGATCACGTTTTCTATTGGATGATCCTTAGTCCATCTACCAATGTGTTCTAATGGAGTGTGGATTTGTCTCACATTAGATGATGATCCATGAGAAGTTGAGTCTTCATGAGGAGATTCATTAAGAGGATCATCATGAAATGTTGGTGTTTTTGGTGATTCTTCAAAACCTTAAGAAATGATTAGAGAATGTTCTTGTTCTTCTGATGTTGGAATACTTATTGGTAGAGCATCCTGGTCAATTGAAGTAGACACAGAAGAATCAGCTAATACTTTAGCTCTTAGAGCGGCAACTTCTTGAACTAGAGATACAATAATTGTTGGAGGGTTAAAGTATTCATCGAACATTGGTTGAAACAAATGATCCCAGTTATCTCTTATTGGTGAAATACAAGGTTGTTGATAAATAGGCTTTGAAATGAGTCTTGTACTGGATGTAGCAGGAGTCATACCATGAAGCCCGGGTCCTGAACTGAATTGTTCAGAAGCCATAGCTGTTAGCTCATCGAATGTCACATGAATTGTTTCAGTAATTATCTGGGTCCTTCTGTTGTAGATTCTGAATGCTTTCTTTGCAGGCGTGTAACCAACGAAAATCCCAATGTGTGCTTTTGCATCAAATTTACCCAGATCGTCATGGTCATTGGTAGGATAAAGTGAACCAAAGACATGAAAGAATGATAAGTCTGATTTCTTGTCTTACATAAGCTCGTATGGAGTTTTGTTGTATCGGTGGTGTATCAAAGAACGGTTTTGGGTGTAACAAGTTGTATTGATAGCTTCGGCCCAGAGAAATAATGAAGCTCTAGAAAATATCAGCATAGTTCGAGCAGCTTCTACTAGAGTCCGATTTTGCCTTTTGACAACACCGTTCTGCTGAGGAGTGCGAGCTACAGAAGTTTGATGTGTGATGCCAACATTTTCATACCATTAACGAAGTGTCTGATTGACAAATTAGGTTCCATTATCTGTTCGAACATTCTGGACAGTGGATTTCAAACGAACTTGTATGTTTTTGATACATTTGATGATAGCTGCCGGTGCTTCATCTTTTGTCTTCAAAAATCTGACCCAGGTAAATCTTGTGTAATCGTCGACTATCACTAAGATATACCTTTTCCCGTTAATACTAGCCACACGCATCAGACCACACAAATCCATATGAAAAAGATATAGTTTCTCTTGGTTAATGTCTTTAACTTTGGGTTGATGAGAGGATTTCTTGCTTTTTCCTAATGCACATGCTGAACACAAATGGTCTTTTTGAAATTTAAGTCTAGGAATTCCTCGTGCAAGACCATCTTTAGCTAACTTGTTTAAAGTACCGAAGTTGAGATGTGATAATCGACGGTGCCATAACCAGCTCTTAGTCTTTGACGCTTTGGATAGAAGACAGATCGGAGATGATCTAAGCATGTCATCAAGAGAAATTATGTACAAATTTGTGTCACGGGACCCCGAAAGTAGATCAACACCTTCTAAATTGCGAATGAAGCAAGTGTTTTTCCAAAATGAAACTTCAAGATCCGCATCACAAAATTGTCCAACCGAAAACAAATTATGTCCAAGCCCCTCAATGTAGTATACCCTTGAGATAACAACATTTCTCAGCTGATAGTCACCATACCCCATAATCCTTGCAATCTGGTCGTTCCCGAATCTAACAGTACCCAGAAATTTACTGACAAAGTTCATGAGCTGAGAGCGATTCCCTGTCATGTGTTTTGAACATCCGGAGTCCAGATACCAGAGTATAATCTGGACAACCTGTCATGACAAGAGAAGAAGACGATGGAATATCTATTGCATTGGATCCCCAAATTTGATTGGGTTCCGAGTGGTTAGCATTTTTTGATTCTACAATCTTAGCTTTTTTACTCGAACCTATGGTTTTAACATTTTTGGGTTTCCTGCAATAGACTTGAATCTCTGGTTTTTGTATTTCATCTGAGTGGGAAGTGGTTTGCTTATAAGGCACTACATTAGTTGTGGTGAACCTAGTTAAAGGGCACGAATTACCAACTATAGTAAAAGTTCTGCCTGTTGGTTTCCACTTATATCCTACTTCAGTGAATACATGACCCGTAGGCTTCCAAATATTTTGCTTTTTATGTTTCTTAGCAGATTTATTATGATTATTGCCATTTTTCACAAAATCAAAAAGACATTTATCATGAACAGCATCGAACATAGATTTATTACAAGAAGCACATAGAATTTCAGAATTCTCATTTGATAGAGAATGCTTAACATCAACATCACAAACAGGTTTAGCAACATGATTCAATTTATTAAATTTCCTAGGTTGGGCTTCTACGTTATTCTTCTTGTTCTTACTTGGTTTTTACGAGATCCTATCATTCTTTTTATTGCCTGGAAGCTTTGATCCGCAATTATAGTAGAACACTTTACTCCTGTAGAAGACAAAACAGGTGTGTTAGAATCTGATGTTTAAGAAGACTCTACCTGTTGAGTCTTGCTCGAGGATGTGATGGGTTCAGCAAACCTAACTTTCTTGACATTGTTCATTGGTGTGACAGCAATCTTCTTAAAACTAGGTGTTATCGCATTAGGGCACGTATCTTGAACATATACAAGCAACTCCTGAATTCTTGTGGCATACTTACAGGCAAAGTCTAACTCATTATCTAATGGTTGTTTCGCCTTAGCTAGTTTGACTATTTCTCGAAGAATATTAACATTTTCTTGAGTGTGCTTAATATAGTCTATGTGAGCTTCCCTGTTTTGCAATAACCTAGGAGGCAACGGTACTGATCTTCCTTAAAATAATTCATTTAGTATATATGAATATATATATATATATATATATATATATATATATATATAATATATATATATTTATATATATAAATATATAGATATATATATTATAATATACATTATATATAATAAGATATCTCAAAAAATATCCAATATAGAGAGAGTATGTTATTCCTAGAGGGCTTTTAAAAGCGATATTACGTTTAACCAAAGCAAAAACCTAAAACCTTCGGGGCGTATCCGACGAGGTGTGAATTTGAAAATCGAGGTTACGTTTATAGAACAATGCTTGAATATCACAAATTGGATTTGGTTTTCTATTTCTACTAATAATATGCTAAAACAAGTAAAGGCACGCTAAAAACGAAAGCAAATAAGGCTAAAACACGAAAAACGTTAACGGGATCCTAAACCCGTTCTTTAAAAACCTAAAATCAACAAATTTAACCCTACAAATGCAAATTTAATTTTTAACAGTCCTAAATGATAAAAGAAAATTTTCTAAAAAAGAATTATATTTTTTTGACTTTTATTTAATTTATTATGAATTAAAAGCTGATTTAATCTAAATTAAATATTAAAAATATTAAATTATTTATAAAAAATCTAAAAAAAATTACAAAAAGTACTTTGAAGTAGGCAAATCCTATGAAAAAATAAAACGGGGCCAACAACTTATCTCAATAAGCTGTTAATAAGCAAAAAAGGGGCTTAAAGCTAAAACTGGTTAAAAGGGGTTATAAATTAAATGTGGAGAAGTATAACAGGTGAAAGACCCAACTTTCTTAGCAATTTCAAAAAATTTTTATCAATTGAAAACTTTTGAACAGACGCTTCCATTTTATTTTCAAAAATGGTTTGTATTTCCGTTATTTCATTAGATGCTCTTTATCAAACATATTGAAGATGACTATAAAAGATTTAGAAGATGAATAATTTCTTTGTTAAAAAACAGCCTTTTGTATGATCAGTACCCCCATTCACCTCCTTGGAAGGGAGTTGTGGGGTGTGTTGCTTTCAAGAGCACATAGGTGTTGTTCTCATCTTACCACTGAGTCAAACTGGGTGAGGTGAGAATTTAAGCTTTTTAAGGCTTCATTCAACAAACTCACCTTGGGAAGTTCACCTAGGAACATCCACTGATGACAGTGGAGTGTAAGAAGGTTTCAATGGTTGGATAGGAGTATAAAAAAACCAAAACGCTTGTTCAGCAGAAAATTCTTGTTGTGTAGAAAAACCGTTTTTCCAAATCAACATTAGTCCATTTAAAGTTACCATAATCGTGATAGGTTGTATGAGAAATATTCCTTGCAAAAACTTCAGGTCCTTATGCCTTTTCAAACATTTTGATCAACCTCTCTTCCAAAATCAATGTTTCTATCATCATCAATCACAAGCATAGCAAAATGAGTATTATATATAATAACAGCACCATCATACAAGGTATGGTTTTTAATCCGCTGAGCTTTCTTAAGGTAAAATGGATTTTGATAACCTAGAGCTTGTTTGTGTGTATTATCATAGAATGCTTGTGGCTTAGTTAACATATGCATTGTCTGAGCAGCTTGACCCACTTTACAAATGATATTATCAAGTTCCTTAATCTTATTTTCCAAATCAATTTCGTTTTCCATATATTTATTCTCTTTTTCTTTGGATTCATTTTTGAAAACTGCAAGAGTTTGCAAAACAGACTCTTTTTCTTTGATTTGTTTAGAAAGATTTTGCTCAAGTGAGTCAATTTGTTCTTTGAGGTGCAAGTTTTCTCTTTAATTAATAATCATCCATTTGAGAATCAATCATTTGTTTCACCGACTACTTAAATTAATATTAAACTTGTTCATCAAGTCTGACCCTTATCCTTATATCTCTCAAGCTCAGCGGTTATTGATTCATTATTTTGTTCCTTATTAGCCTTGTCAATTATCACATGGATAATCATTGTTCGGTACATTATTCAATCATAGATAAAATCATTGAATCTTGTTGTGCCTGCAAATTAGTATCTTGAACAGTTGCTTGTTGTGTTTCTTGCAAATATTGAGAATATGGAATGATATTGCTATCACTAGATATCTCGTTATCTGTAAAATCCATAACTGGTGATTGTTCAAAATCCTGCAATGCAAGCACACTTTGGTTATCCATATCATTGAGATAGGTTTCAGAATTTGGTACCTCTGAGATAACATCAGAACCATAGTTGGAAATGATGGCCATAAGAACGGCTTGTGCAATTGATAGGAGGGAGAGTCATCGATGGGAAAAAAACACAATCAGAATCATAAGTATCGAGATCCTCAGTCTGGAAAGCAGCATTGTGAGGAATGACTGTCTGAGCTTGACTTGCTGGAATTCCTGGATCTGCAAGAAATGCGAGTTGCTCCTCATCCAATATTTGTCCAGCTTCCTGAGCTTCTGCTAACATTGCTTTCTCCTTATACCATGCAGCATTCCTTGGTCGCTTAGGCTGAGTGCATTGCCTAGCCATATGTCCTTCACCTTGGCAGTTGTAGCATTTAACAACTTCGTGTCTGCCCAGTTGTAGTATTTCCCCTTGAACTTTTAGCGTTGTTCTTATAAGTAGTACCAGAATAATTTTGCCCTTGTCTCCCCTGAACTTGTTGTAACCCTGCCATCTTGAATAGTGGCTTGGTTTCTTAGATTAGAGGAAGTTCAGAGCTGATTATTGGTAGTTGGAAACCTTAAGAAGCTACAGCATAGAAATCCATTTCTTAATTGAGACAAGCAATTGAATCAAACATCTCTATGAGAAAACACAGTAACAGCAAAACCAAGAGTCTACAAACTGTGTCTCAGTCTAAACTGTGTAGGGGCTGGAGGTGTGATTGATAAGCAACTTAAAATTATTGTGGAACAGTTGAGTGGTTGAATTGATTCATTTTAGATTGAAACGTATGTAATGGTTGAATGGATGAATGATTTAATTGGAGTTAGATGATGATAATGAGATGAGTATTGTTGATTGGGTTGAATTGATCCATATTGTGATTGTAAAAACTGTTGTTGAAGTTGAGGATTGTTGTAAGATGATTGATAAGGGTTGAAGTGAGGTGGTGTCATCTGCGGATTTGCAACGAATGCAAGTGGATCTTGACTATGTTCTCGCAAAATACGGACTTCATTTGCATAGATCGTCGTGTTGTTTCAAGTATCATGAAGTTGATCAAGTTGAGGTATGCAAATCTTTAATAATCTTGACATCAGTCACAAACTTACTCCATTCCGGTGGAAGACTGTTTAAGAACTTGGTATTAACTTGAAATTGCTCCATTTTCATCTTGTAGATAATCATATCATTAATCAGCTGAGTAAATCTCAAGTAATACGTATGAAGTGATTCCCCCTTAATGTGAGTAAACTTATCGAATGCATCATACAGCTTACATTCTCTTTCATGCTTTGTTTAAAGATTACCTTGCATCATTAATTGAACTCTCTCCCAGTAAATCTTTAGCAACTCCGCTAATGATGATTCACAATGAATAGAATATTATAGCAGGAAGACCTTAGAAGAACTGAATATTTGTGGCTTTCATATCACAAATTCAGCTTGAATTTTTTTTCAGCATAGATAATTCAGCATATTTCTTTTGTTCTGAAACACATCCGTCCTCTCACTGTAGCCAATTGAGAGGACCATGTTAACTGATTCAAGTTCATTCTTCCATGTTCTCTATTTTGCCTGTATAAATTCCATTCGACTTTATTCAAGAAACCATACCAGGTCCTTTGTCCAACATATGATGATTGTTCACACCAGAGATAGTCATGTACTCATCAAGAGTATTCTTTTTTCCAATTGTAAATCATTGGATCTATTTTTAATGTGATAAGATAAAAGATTGAACAGTGATTGGAGTTTTGTGTTAAGTGAGTTTGATTAATGAAGATTTGAGTCTTATGAATACACATGATTTTACAATTCTTGATAAAATCGAGAAATTGAATATTCACGGGATTTTACAAATCAAAGAACAACCGTATAATTCACTTAACAAACGTGTATAGTTCTCCTTAGTCAAGCGTATAAATCACCCAAGCAAAACGTATAAATCACCTTCACAAAGGAATGTATAAATCGCCTTTGTAAAGGATCATGTATAAATCGCCCTTGTTAATTGAGTGTGTATAAATCGCCTGACTAAAAACCACAATGTATAAAATCGCCTTTGTTATGACACACGTATAAATCCCTTGTTATTACACACTATAAATCGCCTTTGTTATTACATCTAAGTATAAATCTCCTTTGTTTAACAACACACGTTAAATCGCCTGAAGACCACTACTAAAGATCTAACTGACTTATAAAAGTATATAGATCGCCATACCAAATAAGGTATTAGATCTGCCATACTTAAACAAACTTCGAAACTCAAAAATCAAAACATCTTAAAAGACACACTTTATTGACGTTTTACCCTATTTTTCCTTGTACACCTTAACTATCTAAGATTATTAGAACCTAAAAAACACAATCTTTAACGATATTGACACGAAAAATTGAACTCAAGAATTCCTGGTACAAAACCCTCTATTTAAACCAATAAAGACTTCTGCAAATGAGATATTTTTTATGGTTTTTGAAAGATTTTCTTGTACTTCTAGTTTAAACTAAGATAAATAAGCAAGAAAGTTATGATATTTATGGTTTTAAAACCCTCAAAAAGTGAAAGATTTCGAACCAAACTATACGACTAAACGAGTATCAAACGCACACAAAACCTACACAAACACTCCATGGCTCTAATACCAATTGAAGAATATCTTGACCCAAGTATGATGAATCACTTGGAATATTAGAGAGAGAAGAGTTGTTTGGATGAACACTTATGAGAGAGAAAGTAAACAATGTGAATATTAGCTTAAATAAATAACTAAATGGAACAACCAACACCCTCTCCAAGCAATGGAGAGGGTTTAAAATATGCCTAGCGAACCGGACATGGCTAATGGTGGTATGGGCTTACATGTAACATTGGCCCGGTTAGGCTTTACTAACTTAATCGTACCGACAAAAATACCGTTTTTATACGAGCTATGACTAAATAAATTGGTATGACCGAGCGCTTTTTTGTTATTTAACACTATCTTCCTCTTGTGGCCAGTGAAATGTCTTATATGGTCTTTATACCACTTTTTGTTGTGAAAATTCTTCCAAAACTCTGACTTAGTTTCCTCAAAACTGTCCACACTCTTTGGGTCCATGTTGTCAAACCAGTTTTGTGCCGCCCCACCTAGGGTTTGACGAAACATTTTGCACCAAATGGGCATCGGCCATTCCTCTTGTTCGGCCGCCGCCGAGAAGATACCTAAAAAGATCTTCCGGATCCTTGTCCTCCTCATAATCGTATGTTCTGATGGAGTTTGGTCATCCATATAGATATTTGAAATTAGTGATTCTCTGGTAAAAGGATGGGTTTAGCCTTTGTAAGGTTACTCAGGTCTGTTTCGTATATGTCCCTCCAAACTTCTCACGCAGAGTCTGAGCTTTTTGTCTTGATGTCCGGACCTTTTTTTCCCTTTTGGGTTTGGACCTTATCCCTTCTTTTTTTGTTTTTGTAAAGCTTTTCCTTGGTTATGCTTCGGTCTTTAGCCTCCTTGACCTTCATAAGTATGTCGCTTTATTCTTAGAGGGAGTCCTTCGACTTTTACTGGCAGAGCGTGTTTGGTTTGTGAGTGGTCGAATGTGCCGTAAGATCGAGAGAGAATCAGTCGGAAAAACCTCTTAACTAATGACCAGGCCTGGAGCTTCCTTGTCAGAAGTCGACGTAGGCGAGATATCATGTGTATATTTCATCTTGGCTTGTCTGGTCATAGTTACTTTGATCCATGGTTCTTAGTACATCAAGGGTTTTCATTTGATAAAGGCCGGAGAAGGGGAAGGTTTTG
The DNA here is from genome assembly GCA_026074375.1 of Tanacetum coccineum. NCBI lineage: Eukaryota > Viridiplantae > Streptophyta > Magnoliopsida > Asterales > Asteraceae > Tanacetum > Tanacetum coccineum. Next base: position 16,762 of record BQNB010093531.1, read on the forward strand.
TGCGTATTGCAAGAACGGGATCGGTGGGTCCCCCAGGGTTTTTTCGTTCGCATGTCCCTTGATTACCAAAACCGCACCCCAAAAATCCCCTCCACATAGGTTGCGAAAGAGTGAACCATGCCTTCTTCGTTTCATCTTTGGTAGATTGGTATGCCAGTCTCACTATGGCCCAAATGTTTGAAGGGTAATTTACGTTGGCTGCTTGGGCTTTGGTAAAATGACCTCAGCGTAATGAATATCAGGATCAGCTGGTTCCTTTGGACTTAAGTACCTTCGTCTCCTAGCTGAAAATAAGAAAGAACACCGTTAGCTCGCCCCGGGGTGTGAATCCGGGACCAACTCCGGCGTGAGAGTAAGTATAGTGGCATGAGATAAATTCGGAGAATATTCAAAGTATGGTCCGGAGTAGGTGTTATGTCTATCGTCTTGGGGAAATGAGCTCTCCCTTTATACTATTTGGGATTCGCTACAAGACATAACCGTGGGGCTCTCTCATGAGTATGAACGTCTGCTACGTGTCAATTCCAAGTATAGTTTCCTTCCAAAGGACTGTACTTTTGTCGGATTGTCCTTAGATACCGCTGCATAAGGACGGAGCTAATAACTCTGAACCTGATATGTCCTTCGACATACCAGCTTCTTCGGAGTTCTGGTGGTGACTCCGGAACCTGACATGTCCTTCGACAAGTCAGCTTCTCCAGAGCGTTCATTTGGTTTTAGCCCATGTTGTTTTGGCAGGGAGTAATCAAGAGCTTGATATTACTTCTTCTGACAGTCCGGGGAACTATACCTCATAAATACTCCTATTGTCTTAAATTTTTACAGTGAGTTTGATATGCTGGCGCAAAATGTGGATTTGGTCCTAATTATGTTGGGTTTGAGGCAACTTCTATTGAGATTTCTCAAAATAAGAAAAATGTGAAAATTATTGGCAACCCTTTGGTGAGTTTTAATAACTCTCAAAAGTTAGTTGGCAAACATAATCTTGTTATTACAAGGCCTGATATAGCTTATAACGTTCATAATCTAAGTCAGTATGCATGGTCCTCTTCAATATCGAATCTTAATTAGGCTTTTAGAGTGTTGACTCAACCATGTTGAGGTATCTTAAGGAGCCCAGTAAAGGGTGTTTATATAAAATGAAAATTTTTGATTTAACTACTTAAGTTAACTCTGATTAAGCAAAATGTGCACTACCAGGAGATCGTGTAACAGCATGGTTGTTAAGATCCAAATCCAGATCTTAAGGATCTTAACAATTAACCGATACTGCAAAAGCAAAAACGATAAGACCTACATAGGGTCTTTGTATGCTTAAGATCTTATAGGATCCCGATCTGAAACATATGATCTTAAATCTATTCCGATCCATCTTACTCTCCGAAACCAGAAACTAAATACATTAGTACGCTGTTTTGCGCTACAAATTTAAGGTTGTGGTTTTCGTAGAATTTAAAAACAACATGTTAACTTCTTAAACAATTCATAATCATAGTTTAAGGTAACATTTTCTATGAAACATTCAATAATTTTGTGTTTATAAATATATAATAATTTGTAGATTTGTATAAATATTACAAAGACTAATTAAGACAAAAGAAAATTATAGTAGGATCTTACGATCCCGATTCGACTTTACGATCTCGATCTTAAAAAGACGAAAACGATCCTAGGTAGGAATCCCAATCTTGAAAACCTTGTAACGAGTTATACAGTCTTCTTAGACACTTGTTTGTTGTCTAGAATAAGTAAGAAACAATATGTGTTAGCCAAGTCTTCAGGTAAGGCTGAATACATAGCTATGTCTAGTGTTGCATGTGAAATTATTTGGGTTTAAAACTCTTGACGGATCTCAAGGTAAACTACTAAATAACAACTAGTATGTTCTATGGTAGTAGTGAAGCAATGCAGATTGCTGCAAATCATGTTTTCTATAAATAAAACATTTTGAAATTGATTTAAATTTCTTAAGAGAAAAGATTGTTGATAAAATTTCCAAAACTTGTAAAGTTCCTTCAAAGGAAAATGTTGTTGGTGTTCTTACTAAAGGATTGTATTCTGGTGAACACAAGAAATTGTGATACGTTACATCTGCTTAACAGGTGTATTAAAAATAATGATAATCTAGGCCGATTACAAGATCAGGGACTTGGTTGTTATTTTATGAAACTTGGTTTAAACTAGAAGTACAAATAAAAATATGATAATACAGGCCAAACCAGCCAAGGAAAAATCATCAAAACAATTCATGAAAGCTTACGAAATGAGTTTAAAATCCACCTAGTAATGATGCAAGGGATAATCTACCAGCCGAAAGTACAAAATCTTACACTTTTAACCACAAACAAAGATCAATCTTGATTTTTCCTCTTGCTATTTTTTTCCACCAAAAAAACAAACCAAGCCACGAATTGATCTTGTTAGGCCACAAATTAGTAGATAAACAAACACGGATTCCATCCTCCCCCTATGCTCTAGTGCCAATTGTTTACCATTAGATTCACCCCTTTAATAACAAAGATCTGGAGGTATGTAACGTGAAAAGAATTGGACATATAAATTAGAGAGAAAAGATAAGAGATGGGAAGTTGTGTGTGTGCTTTAGATAAAACACACACACACACACTTTTATAAATGTGAGCTTCACCCCTCCATGGAAGTATGGAGGGGGTATTTATAGTCCTAGTGACACATAACTATTGTAATCTTGTCAGATATATTCCCTATGTGTCATGCTATAAATAACTAATGTAATTCCGTGTTAGTCACCATATTTTAAGCTAACAATCTTCCCCCAAAAGTGGACATATAACGGAATATTACTTACAATGTTCCTAACACTAGCGAAAATACAATTAAATAAAGTCTCCAAAGCTGAGAGTTGTCTTGTGAGTTTCAATTGAAACTTGTATTCCACAGCTTGGAATTGGAATGTACTTCATTGTCTTTACTTGTTCAGAACCATATGTAGTATGCATGAGTTGGATATAACTTCCCCTCCAATTCATGCAGCATGTCTTGAAAAAGCTTTCTTCCATAACTCCTTTTTGGCGAAGTTTCTGAATCAAGCTTCCCCCCCAGAACCAACATCCCTATCTTAACAGATTCTAACTTTGTTGTCCTTGAACAGACTTCTACTTGGTCATTGACGTGCACCGCGGAAATTTATAGAAGGAGGATTTCAAACCACAACCAACGACCACTGCTTTCATGTCATTAGGGCTTGGTGAAATTCGTACCGGGGTGCATGCGAGAAATCAGCATCAATTCTTCTCACATATGCAAATACTCCATAAACCTATATTTGGTAAATAGTAATACACTACTTCCCCTTGGAAGTTGACATAGTAACATCAAAGTCAACTAAGTCCCAAATGTACACATTTCCCCCCAAGATGATTGCGAACTCCTCAGAAGCATCAATTTAGTGTACGCCCATATACTACTTCTAGAAGTTCTTTGTCATAAGCACAATCTTGAATCCCAAACGAACATTACCCCCCTGTCTTCAAAAACCGTAGAGGAGATGAAGGAAGTAATCAAGAACAACTTAGGTATAATCAAGGTCATATGAATGCATGTCATACGAAGAACTTAGAAGATTTTGCTTAGACTGTTAAGTATCATTGTCTTGGAATAGCACAACAAATACCGGACAATGCAGATTACATCTCAACCTTTGAATACTCAGAGCTAACTTATACCAACCTACCCCCCCCGTAAAAAAAAAAAAATAAATTCTGTCTGGCTATTGTTGTGATCACTTGTGAAAGTAAAACCCGATATACTAAACTTAAAAAATAAGTGAAATCCCCCAAATTTTGTTACTTAAGCTTGCAACTATTGTTGATTGAAAGAACGGTGCAAGATTAAATCTATACGTACTCTATACCCAACCGCATAAGTATAAGAAGTACAACACCTCTTGAAATTATCCACATCGTCTTCTGCGTGTGACACTGAGTACTACAATGTAACTCCTTTAAGTGATAGTTAACCAGGTCTGCAACCAACCACCCCTTGACCGCTGGTAACTAGATAATTCAAGTCTAATCATAAGTTTTAAATTTTCAGATCAAGACATCAATCGATCAAAATAAGAAGAAAGTCTCGTTGATGAAATAAGGTAGACCCTTCGTGAAAATCTAACTTTAACTCAAATAATGATGTGATTGAAGTTGTGGTCTTGTATGCAATTCACGTTCACGGGATTTTACACGTCTATGATTAAAACCGATAAGTGAATTAACGGGATTTTACAAAATCAATAGACTAACCGTGAATGAATAATCGATTGATGTTAATGTGTGTTTGTTGAATGATTGGTCCTTTTAAGTCCTTTGTTTGTTGTTTGATTTGATGTTTTGTTATGTTTAGACAATGATTAATAGATTCCCAAATTTGGTCAAATACCACCTAATTTTTCCAGGAAATTAGGTTTTCAAAACAAGGGTTTTCAATGGACAAAACGCAGTGTCTTTAGTCAAAACGCAGTGAAGAGCCTTAGGTGAAACGCAGTCAAATCTTGAGGCAAAACGCAATGAGACAAAATGTAACCTTGAGACAAAACGCAATGAGCAAAACGCAACCTTGAGACAAAACGCAATGAGCAAAACGCAACCTTCTAGGCAAAACGCAATGAGCAAAACGCAACCTTCTAGGCAAAACGCAATGAGCAAAACGCAACCTTCTAGGCAAAATACAATGAGCAAAACGCAACCTTCTAGGCAAAACGCAAGATTTGTTGCGATTTGGGCAGCATAACATTGAGATTTACTTTGATAAAATGTCTTTAGTAGGCAAAATGCAATGAACAAAATGCAATGACCAAAACGCAATGAAGAGCAAAACGCAATGACCAAAACGCAATGAAAGCAAAACGCAATGACCAAAATGCAGTGAGAGCAAAACGCAATGACCAAAATGCAATGAAGAACACCCTTTCAGTTAGACAAAATGCAGCCAAGAAAAAATCTTCAAACATTCTTGAAAGCTACGAAATGATGTTAAAACCACCTAGTAATGATGCAAGGGATAGATCTAAGCTCGAAAGTACAAATCTTTAACACTTTTAACCACAAACAAAGATCAATCTTTGATTTTTTTTTCTTGCTTTATTTTTGAACAAAACAAATAAATAAAAACCAACCCATGAATTTTTGATGATTTTCAACCACAAATCAAACACGAATCCACCCTTGAAGCTCTGGTACAAATTGTAGGATCCGTATAACACTTCACTTCATATAATTTACCACGAATCGATCAAGAAAATAGATAAAGAAAGTGAGTTGATTTAGAGAGAAAAAGAGGAGAGAGAGTTGAGAGAGAAATTAGAGAAAGAAGAAAATGGAATTTTTATTAATGAAAGAGTTAGATATTTTCCAAGTGGAAAAGATATATATATATACCCTGACACATTAAGTGACGTTCGGGATATTTGACTAGGACCCGGGCTCGGGTTTTGCTTGGGTTTAAACCCGAAACATATACAATATTAGATTAACTATCGAGCCCGATTCTTGATACTTTCCTATTAAAACGTTAACTAATTGAGTGACCGAGACTTAAATACATAATGAACGAACTTCATGTTCGACTCAATATTTTGAGGCTAACAAAACAACACTGTTTTTTTGTCACACATCTATGAAACACTAAAAAGGTTAAACTGTAACTCCTTGACAAAGTACACATCCTCAAAATCAAGCTTACCAGTTTTAAGAGTTCCTTTACTAGTAATTTTCCCTCCTTTGGCTCCTCCCCTAAAGGTAACATATCCTTCATCAAATTCCTTGAAGTCTGTGAGATAGGACATGTTCCCTGTCATATGTCTTGAGCATTCACTGTCAACATATCCTTGATATTCTTTTTGTGAATGACCTTGCACATAAAACTAAGGAAATTAGTTTCCTTTGGGGACCCAAGCCATCACTGACTTGGATCTGCCTAGTGTATCAACATAATTATGTCACTTTAAAGTAATTGATGTACTATTGAGTTTGGTAGGTATCCAAACCCAACATGCTAAGGCCTTAACAACATTAACCTAATTCACCCTAACAGCATTAACTACTGCCAAATTTGGCCTATTAGTATTAACTTTTCCCTTAGTAGTATTAACTTTTTAGCTTAAATTTTTGTTAGTTAATGTTGTTCTTATTTGATAGGGCCTCTTTTTAGTTGATTGTGTTGATTTAGAAAAACGTGACATTGGTCTAGCACTATAAACAATAGTTTTGGGATGAGCAGTATTAATAGGCTTAGCAGTAATAAGTGATCTTAGGCCAGTTTTCATTAAAACTGCTCTTGGAACCATATTCCTGTGAGCACTAGGGTGAGCCTTTTTGGCAGAATAACTGTAATTCACCCTTGTATAATTATTCCCAAATACCACCTTTTCCCTTTGATGGTAATTGCAGTTAGCTTGCACATGGTCAAAACTTCCACAAACAAAACAAGTTTTATTGTACATCACAAAGTGACTTCCTAGCTATTAGGACTTCTAATTATTCCAATTTCTTTGATTTCCCCTAGGACCTTGTGACCTATACATTTCAGCATACTTAACTGGTTTCCTAACTAGTTTTTCTTATTGTTTAGGTCTAACAAATTCTATCTTAGAAGTAGGAAATGAAGTTTTCTTCTCTAACTTATCATTTGACACCAACTCCTCAACTAATGGGGCATCAAGAGATTCCCTAACCTTATTAGAAGTATCTTCACTAACACTCTTACTAGTCTTAGGTGTATAGCCTTCAAATTCAGGCTATTAGAACTCCTCTAGACCAGAGTTAGACAAATCAAGTATTGGGGGTGAAAATAACCCTGTATGGGGTGGTGAAATAGCATTATAGCTTACAAATCCCACACCCTTTCTACTTTTAGTAGTTATCTGACTCCCTATTAATTTGTCTAGACTCTTAGAAGCATTATCAAAATTTTCAATTTTAAGTTGATTGCTTTCTTTTTCTTGCTTAAGCTTTTCTAACTTACTTTTAAGCACACTGATTTTTAAGTCTTTATATAAGATATCTCTTTTTAGAACAGCAAGTTGTTCATAAAAAATAACCTTATTCTTTTTGTAAAAGACAAGTTGCTCTTCTAGAGATGCTAACCCTCTTTTACAAGTAGCTAAATTGAACTCAGATTTGTTAAACTCTATTCTTAAATCATCAAGTTAAGTTTTAAGAGTTTCAAAGCTTTTTAGACAAGTGTTTGAACAAGTTTTGTCATTATATACCTCAGAGTCTAAAAAATCCATAAGAGCTATGTTTGTAGGGACTTCATCATCTGCCATATAACTTCAGTCAAAACCAACTTCATCAATAGCCAACATAGCTTTAGAAGAAGTATCTTCCACATTTATAGTCCTTCTAGAGCTGTCTTGATTCCTGTTCCTGCTATCTTGATTCCTAGGTTCTCTGCACTCCCTAGCAAAGTGTCCTATCTTGTGACAGTTGAAACACTCTACCCTGGACTTGTCATATCTAGCTATGTCACTCCCATTGATAGTAATCTTTCTACCAATTTTCTAGAAAAACCTTCTTGTACTTATGCTTAGCAATGCTAACTACCACTTCAAATCCATCTCTTCTAAGTCATCTTCATGGATTTGTTCAAGGTCCTCATGTAAAAGTTGAAACCCGTTTGGTTGATTGGACACGAATGCATAAACAGTGGTATCACTTAAGTTAGCAGTACTAACTTGAGTACTAGTAATGCTAACTTGAGTGCTAGCAGGGCTAATTTGAGAGTTAGTAGTACTAACTTCATAAGCAGTATTAACTTCATTAGTACTGCTAGAAGATGACATAAAAGCCACATTCTGAGAACTTGAGCTTGAGCTTACAGTTCCTTTAACCTCTTATTCAACAATCTTAAAATTATTATAGAGATCATCAAAGCTCATTGTATCTAGATTAGGTTTATTCCTCCAGACCACAACATGAGTATTCCATTCAGAAGGCAGACTTCTTAAAAATTTCAAATTGAGATCTTCTTGTAAAATATTTTCACCCAAGATAGCCAGTTGACTTACAATCTTTTGAAGCCTGTTAAAAATAGAGTCAAGAGACTCTGTGCTTGGAGCACTAAAGTTCTCATATATTTTCTTTAGAAGAGTCTTCTAAGTCTTCTTTGTGGCTTCATTACCACCAAATCTTGTTTATATAGCAGCAAACAAAGTCTTAGCATCCTTGTACTGATTAAATGTCATTAGATGTTCATTAGGAAGTGTCATCAGTAACATACTTCTTGCCTTTACATCATTCTTCTTTTGAGCCTTTTCTTCAGTAGTTACAGGACCTGGTACTAGTGTAGTTGAGGAACCATCAATATTTGTTGTTGTTCATGCTGTTGGTTTGAATGAGTTTCCATTTTCTATGAAATTCCATAGAGCATAGTCTTGTACTTGAAAGTATTGCTCAATTCTTAGCTTCCACATATCATATTCACCCTGTTTGAGAAGGGGCAACTTTGTAGTAGTAGTGGTTTGAGTAGTTTCTAGATCCATCTCTTCCTTGTGAGTAAAGAGTTCTTCTTGTTAGTTTCTTCTAGATCAAAGTTTCAGAACACAAACTCTGATACCACTTGTTGATCCCAACTTAAGATCGGTTCTTTAGCTTGTAAAGGTTAAGTTACTTTGGATAAATTCAAAACAACTATGGTAGAAACTTTGTGAATACTAAAGCGTATGCGGAATCTACTCTTTAATACTTAAAAGAATATTAATGAAACAGTAAACTATGTAGTATTAGGGTTTACAACCTTGAAGCTATATATCAAAAACGTATGAATGTGTATGAATGTTTGGCACACTGAACTATATACCCTAGGACCTCCTTTTATACACCAAGGAGTCCTAACAGGCTTACAATATTTTCCTAAGTTATCATGATCTTCTAAACAAATAACTTATACGTATCTTTTACAAAAATATCTCATACTTATCCCGTAAGTAATCTTGATAAACAATCTTCATCTTAATCCTTTCTCTTGTCTCTATCCTTCTGACAGTAGATACTCTTCTAGCCGTTGTAATCCTTCAGCAGTTGTAAGTAGCAGCATTAACTTTTATTCTAGCAGCACTAACTTAGTAGCAGTTACTTCCAAACAACATCAAGAAGCTTTTAATCCCAAACTTGATATTCTTCTTTTGAATCTCAAGTTTCTTCATTAAAAGTCTTCACCATCACCAGGAGGATGCATTCAAACACTTCCAGGATTCTTGACATGTTTTGTCATGAGTTTCAGAAGTTGATAGCACATCTCATTCTAATGGTCAGTTTAAAGCTTTTTGTTGAGCATTTTTGTAATTGTTGCAGGTATGAGTGGATACTTTTTCTCTACCAGCATAAAGATATGTGATAAGTGTAAAATACACATATCTATTTATGCCTAAAATAGCCCAAATAAACCCAAAACAAACCAAAAATGGCAAAAATGTGCTTGTATTTGTGTTTTGTGTGTACAGGTACGGATATATGAAAAATCACATAAAAACCTGATATGTGTTTAATTACACATACCATTTTCCATTTAAAACGAACTTAAAAGAATAAAAACATACCAAAAATACATTG
>BQNB010093532.1:3966-26345 GCA_026074375.1 Tanacetum coccineum
ATATTTACCGTTTGAAAAAAATCATATGTATGTATATTATATGTTAGGGTGAAGCAATTGCTCATCTTTCGTGTATTGACCAGCAACTAGTAGCTGCACAATATTTTTTCTAATGGAAAACGGTTCTCGAATCGGTACGGTACCGGTTACCCGAACCCGGTACCGATCCGGTACCGGTACCGGTACCGGCCATACTCTCGGTTCCGGGAACGGTACCATCAATTTTGGTCGGGAAAAAAAACGGTACCACCAAAACGGTGCCGGTTCGGTACCATTTTGGTACTGTGCTCATCCCTATGTGTGTTTTTTGTCGGGAGACAATAATTTTGGAACGGAGGGAGTAATCATTTTAATCTCAGCCATTGATTTCTTTTTAGATGGATGGTGGGGTTGGTTTCCTCTTATTTTTGTGTAAGTGAAAGTGTAAGAAAACTTTATCTTTTTGTAAAAAAATAATGAAAGTGTAAGAAAACTTTATCTTTTTGTAAAAAAATAATGAAAGTGTAAGAAAACTTTATCTTTTTGTAAAAAAATGACGCTAGAAGGAGGGCTTGAACCTCCGACCTTGTGGTTAACAGCCACACGCTCTAACCAACTGAGCTATTCCAGCTACTTGTTCTTAGTATCGATTATCGATGATAAGTCTCATATCATGACACTAGAAGTCCATAAAATTTCACCTCTCGATCATTATTGATTTATCTTATGTGCTTGAACATGACAAGATATACTTGATCATTTTTTGGTTTTGATTCTTTGCAAGTTTGTAAAGCAAATTTCGTTAGTAATGCTATTTTTTTTTTACCGATAATCATAATGATATACTTTCTATTAAAACAAAACACATCGACTCCTCTATCATCTTATGAAACAAGAGATATTTCTCAATTCTACTTAAATACTACTCGTTCTTGTACAAAGAAACATATGCATTAGCGAATTAGATACTTGCTTGGTTGAAATGTATGGAGTGAAAAACTTAGTACTTCGACTTACCTAGCCGACCAAACTCGGGACAACGACTAAAAACATGACCAACTTATATGTCACGTATCACCGTCATTGTCTAAGGTGCCTCGATTAGTTCTTGTGTATCATTCGTATTATCATGATAGTTTTCATAGTTACCATTCTTCGGAAGACATGTGTAGTCAGGGGCGGATGCATGCCCAATGTATGGGGGGGCGGTGCCCCCCATGGCTAGACTAACGAGATGAAATTTTAGTGTATTTTTTGTTCAATATCGACCATTTTTTTAAAGTGCCCCCCGCCCAAAACTCAAATTGCCCCCTATTTACACATCAAAACCCAACATTCAACACTCTAAATCTTATAAATCATTCATAAAGCCTTATAAATCATTCATAAAGCCTTATAAATCATTCATATCTAAGTAACAATACTCAATTTATCATTTCGATCCTAGTTATTTTTGCCGTATTTTGTTGTTATTATCAAAAAAAAAAATTTGCCCCCCACAATTGAATTTCCTGGTTCCGCCACTGTTGGTTATATAATAGGTAATTAATAAAGACGGTGGTGAATTAGGAGCCTTGTATTAATGACCAACGGTCATATCTTTCACCCGTCATTAATTTTGAATTATTAGGAGCCTTGTATTAATGACCAACGGTCATATCTTTCACCCGTCATTAATTTTGAATTACCCTCCATTGTTTCCCTCTCTTTTTGTTTTCCATACCTTTCTCCTTACGTTTTCTAGTAATTTTATTAAGAGGATAATGTGACAACAAATCTATACTACATATAAAAAGAATTGCACCCTCTCTCTTCATTAATGTTTTAAGTAATACAATTCACAAAGCTTATAGTACAATCTTTAAATGCACAAAACATAATTTTAAGTAATACAACTAATAAAGCTTATAGTAAATCATTAAATACACAAATGTTTCATCCATTAAATATCTCTTAAACATTAAATTAATACACATAATAAAGCATTTTGTATAAATATAAACTAATTAAATACATCAATTAATATTATTTTTAAAACAACTTTAAAATGAAAAATGCATATTATAAACTAATTAAACTCACAAAGCTTCAAAAAATTTATATGTCAAGTTCATAGTTCATATGGTTTTGAAAATCGAACTCGACCAACCCGTTCTTCGAGAACCGGAGTCGCTACCAGTTCGCCTAGCTAATAAAAGCTGTGTGAAAAGGAAGGTAGGAGGCCGGTTAAAACCGGAAAAAACGAGTAAATTAGGCCGGACTCGGATCATTTTTTTTAATCGCAGGGTACCCGCCGCTACAACGCGCGGGTACCCTACTAGTATCAGTAATTTATTTTTATCGATGTGACCAATATATTAAAACAACTTTATATATGGTAAGGTTAAAATAAAAAAATAAATATCCGTAAGAATGATACTTTAGAAAAAGTTTTCGAAAAATTTCAAAAAAAATTTCACAAGATCGGGTATGTTGTTGCATAAAACTTTTGTAAAATAAGTTTTTCTAATTTTGAGTTTTTATACGATTTTTAATGAACAAAATATACAAAATTTTCAACTTGTTATAGTTTGATAAAAAAAATTTGATGCAAAAATTCAAAAAAAGTTGGGTACAAAAAACGAATTAATGCACAAACGACTTTTTTCATAATTTTTTGGGCAAACCTATCCACTTTTTCACAACTTTTTTATGCACCAATATACACGATCTTGTGAAATTTTTTTCGATAATTTTTTAGAATTAAAAAAAATCATTTTCAACTTCTCACGGATTTTTGTCTTTTTGTTTTTTAGTATTCATATATGCTTCCTGATATTGCTAGGCTACAAGCTCTTTGAAATAGTTTGATACGAAATATTTAACTATGTGTTTATTTTTACTAATTTTGGCATAATATAATCTCAAATATTATAGAATGACAAAAGTACTTACTTTTGCATACTATCATTCTCAAATCAGTTCTTCTACCCCTTAAGTACAGGGTGAAGCGAGGATTTCAAGTTCAAAGGGCCAACAATTTTTTTTTTATTATTCACGCCATAGTTTGAAGAGATACATCGAAGCATGATAATCTAGAAAAATAGATGAAGAACCCCAATAGATAATAAACTTAAAAAACTCATATCTTTAAAGTAAAATAACTCGTACAAAAGACATAATCAATGAACATGTGAATTCTAATAACCTTGAGCACTTATAATCGTCATAAACTAAATAAGACTTTTAATGACCTGGAGCACTTGAGTTTCATTCATTTGTCATGAACTGGTTTGCAAGGACGCTAAACATCCTATCTATAATACTAAAAGATTTAGCTCTTTAATTTAATGTGGATGTATTCAAGTGCCTAAACCCATAAAGTCTCATATGAAAAAATTTTAGGTCGGTGTTAATGAATGCTATAACTCAGACCTTTAGTTGCCCCGAACGGAATTAAAGAAGAAGATGTATATGAAGTGTTGTTGAGCATTTAACGGAGACTATTCATATGTTTCGAAGGTTACGTTTCAACATACCACAGATTAGTAGTATAAATAGTTTACATCCACTCTTTCCACAAAGCACACATTCCAGTGCTAGGACTGGGCTGCCTCCGCTCCAATAATATGGGTTGCCTGATGCGGTGAGAGCCTTAGCCATTGTTTCTATATAAAAACATAGTTAGTAAATTACTAATTTCTAAACGAGTCTTGAGAATAAACTAAATCTGATATGTTAATGTGATGTTAGTATTAGTGTTAGTGTTTGGCTTTTATTGTTTATAATAGTTAAGTTCTTATCCATTGGTTTTATTCAGTAATGTTACAAATACTAATATCAACTTAATGTCACAGCAAAAAGCGATAAAACATCATTTTTTTTCCTTAAAAAATGATGGAAGTTAACGCTGCAAGTTCACAAGGTAACAATATCAGGATGAAGGAAGTCAACAACCACAGTAGTATTTCCATAAGCAACCCTTAGAGGTACCGACATCCAGAAATGAAGCATAGAATAATTCAGTAAACGATGAAAGTAACACCCTATATTTATTAATCATGGTAAGCATTTACTTCATAAATAAAATGGAGTGATAATGGTCCAAACAGTTTCAATTAAGTATGAATTTGTATGAATATATAGGTGCAATTAGAAGATGGTGGCTAGGAGATCAATCTCAAAAACCGCAACGAGTGCCAAAAGATCCAAATACTCCAATTATAAGGTGACAACTTTACTTCTTATCCAGTATAATTTTCTTTAAACCTATAATATACGGTTATTTAGATATACCTATTCCCAAAAGATTCAGACATATACCATTTTTCAAGCTTTGTATAACGTTAGAAAAAGGACGCGCCTGAAAGAAATAAGCATGTCGATGTTGGTAAATATTAAAGATATTACATCTCAAATGCTACGGTCACGGAAAATGAACCGAGGTATCGAATTAGTCTATACACATGCTCATTAGTATTGAACACCCGGTCCCTTATTGAGGAAGTTGTGGATCCTATCCCCATGGCAATACCGTGTCACTTTAATTTTACAGACTTTTATTGTTAATTTATTTTTATCGATGTGACCAATATATTAAAACAACTTTATATACGGTAAGGTTAAAATAAAAGGACAAATATCTGTGAGAATGATACTTTAGAAAAAGTTTTCGAAAAATTCCACAAGATCGGGTATGTTGTTGCATAAAACTTTTGTAAAAGAAGTTTTTCTAATTTTGAGTTTTTATACGATTTTTAATGAACAAAAAACGAAACTTTGATATACAAAATTTTCAGCTTGTTTATAGTTTGATACAAAAAAAAATTTGATGCAAAAAATCAAAAGAAGTTGGGTACAAAAAAACGAATTAATGCACAAACGACTTTTTTATATATTTTTTCGACAAACCTATTCACTTTAAGAAAAAGTTCTCTTCACAACTTTTTTATGCACCAGTATACACCATCTTGTGAAATTTTTTCCGAGAATTTTTTAAAATTAAAAAAATCATTCTCAACTTCTCACGAATTTTTGTCTTTTTGTTTTTTAGTATTTATATATCCTTACTGATATTGCTAGGCTACAAGCTCTTTGAAATAATTTGATACGAAATATGCAACTACGTGTTTATTTTTACTAATTTTTGGCATAATATAATATCAAATATTATAGAATGACAAAAGTACTTACTTCTGCATACTATCATTCTCAAAGCAGTTCTTCTACCCCTTAGGTACGGGGTGAAGCGAGGATTTCAAGTTCAAAGGGTCAAAAGATCCAGATACTCCAATTATAAGGTGACAACTTTACTTCTTATCCAGTATAATTTTCTTTAAACCTATAATATATAGTTATTTAGATATACCTATTCCCAAAATATTCAGACATATACCATTTTTCAAGCTTTGTATAACGTTAGAAAAAGGAGGTGCCTGAAAGAAATAAGCATGTCGATGTTGGTAAATATAAAAGATATTACATCTCAAATGCCACGGTCACGGAAAATGAACCGAGGTATCGAATTAGGCCATACACATGCTCATTGGTATTTAACACCCGGATCCTTATTGAGGAAGTTGTGGATCCTATCCCCGTGGCAATACCATGTCACTTTAATTTTACAGACTTTCATAACCTTCACTAATATGCCGACACAAAGAACATGCAAAGTAAGCTCTCCTTACAACTACAGCCGAGTATGTTAACTTTACATGTTTTTTTAATTTGTAGAACTGTAATTAATTATCTCGTATGGAACAACAGACATAAGAGCTGTCGTTCTAAAATGCTTCGAAAGTCAACCTCAAAAGCAAGGGTAGGAAGGGACATCATCATCGTCAACGAAGAGTAAATTGTCTTATCACCTCCATTTATTATTACCCATATCAGATGTGTAATATATCAGTCTCTTTTTTTAGGAAAACACTTATTGACATTGTGGAATCGGTTCGAGTTTGATGCTGACAAAAAGTGAAATCGATGTATTTGCACAAAGTTAGAAGATATGTGAAACTAAATCCATAAAAAACAAAAGTGTAATCCAAAAACATATTTAGAAAATAACAATGTTTAACAAAAAAATGGGATGATCAGCATGCATATTTTATTTTGAATTATGACAAAAGTTACTATTTAGCAATGGGTGCGATGAAGGTCATATATTTATGTAAATGTTATACTTTTGTTTTTATTTGGTGTCTTTTTTTGTGGTGCCCAAGAATTATATAAAGCTTTCGACGGCTTTTTAGATTATCATCATCATAAATATACATCATAAAGATAACTTTTGCAGCTTACACCACATGGATTGCTATGGTTTGATAGAAACATGTTCTTTTACATTGCTTTTGTATTTATATGTAGAGACAACAATGCCACTTCTAAAATGTGCCTATCTTATCCTAATTGTAAGTCCCACAAATGTAGGGTATACATGAGATCATTTGTTTTCGAATAAAAATGTTCTGGTTTTGTGTAGATTCTGGGAGAAATGGAACATGTTTTGTAATGTTTTATGCATCACAGGTGTTCAAAACAATGAACCAAAAGTTTCACACAAGGTAGTGCCATTGTGAAAATCTGATTTTTATGTTGTCATTTCAGTATTCCTTTTCTAAATATCATATGATGTTTGAATATACACCTTGTTAACTATATGTGTCTATTTTCTTGAATGTTTTTTTTTGTTAACTATATGTGTGTGACTGAAGAGATGACATTATGGATTCTTCAAATAACATGAAAAATGATGGAGGTCATTTGGGTGATGGGAAAGAAAATTGTTAGAATTGTCATGATGAACCTGTGAAAGCTGAATAGCCGTCGACGTATGTTTTTCCAAGAATTCAGGCAAAGAGAATATCCTTATTTGATTTTGGGTTTGGTGGTTTAATGGGTTTTTTATTGGCTTTAATTTAAGGGGCTTCGTGCATTTACTTGAGACATAAACTCATGCAAGAGCTAATTGAACAAACACCTTCATAAAAAATCATTCCGTCGTTATATGTACACGCAAATTCAGCTAAGTAAACAATGTAACCGGGTTTCAAAAAACAAGTCACAGTTGACACACGAAAGTTGATCTCATGTCACGGTACAATGACAATTACGTCGCATGTTGTTTGATCGCATACGGGCGTTTCGCGGCAATGCACGTGTGGAAATCCTTGTTCATAAACATATAAGCACTAAAGAAGAGTATTGAACAAACTTCCTCGGTGCTTAGTTTGTAACAAAACTGGTCTAACAAAACACAATTATAGTCCAAGAAGAAAAATGGCCCAACATCAACCAAACAACATCATTAAATACAAAAAAGCATGATTTAAGGCAAAACGGCGTCGTCCGTACACATATTTATGGAAACTAGAATGGGGGTTGAATAGTTTTTACCGTTTTAAAAATTAAAACTTAGATTGTCTACTTATGTGAATTCAAGAGATATATAAGTATGTATATGATACCGATGCAATAAATAAATAAGTAAATGTGATGTAAATAAGTAGAGATAGGAAAGATCAAACCAAAAACATGATGATTTATAGTGGTTCGGCTACGAAGCTTCTCTTCGCCCTACTCCACCCCCGAGTACCCAACTCGATAGTTTTCATCACTATGTTAACAAGCTCCCTTTAGGCGGAGAAAATTGTACACGTCGCTTACACTTTTTCCAGTACTAAGCTAAATACCGAGTTTTACTTCGAGATAGAACCAATCTAACACACTACGTATTTTAAGGCATAAAATACTAACCAATCATACAACTATGATTGCACAAGACAAATAGATGATGCTGGATAAATATCACAATTGTGATGACACTTCTAAACTAATAACACTTGAAGCTTGAAGTCTTCTTTGTGTTCTTCACTAAAGAGTGAAATGATTGGATCACTTGTAATGAATTATAGAACAAGTATAATGATCAAAGAATGTATGAAAGAAAGTAAATATACAAGAGAAAGGTTTGGAAAGGGTGATTCAAATGAAAACATTTGGTTCCTATTTAAAGACAAAAATTCGGATTCAAATATGCCAGCTCCACGGATCAACGGATCCACCATACTCTGGATCCGTCTGCCTATTTGGTGGATTCGTTAGTGGTAATTAGCCTATTTTTGTCTTTTAGTAGTTAACCACAAATCTTAAAAACTTATTTTTTAACATTAAAATGAAAAGATTTTCTAGATTTGAAAAGATATAAAAAGATTATTTCTATTTATAGTTAATCTCATTTTGTCTTATTCACTAATATAACTAGTTGATAATTAATTATGTGTTTATTTAAAATCATTTGATTAGTAGAGATTTATGCAAATGATTAAACTAGTATGCAAGACAAAATATATTCTTTGATAATTAACTACGCTTTATAATGTCATATTCATACCTTAAATAATTTGACGTCGGCAAGTAAACTTACGACTAAATAACTTGTTTACGTAAACTTTTACGTAGTATGACATTATATTTGTTATTATCAAAACTTGAAGATCATTAAATATAATTATTGTTTTTACGCGAATATTTGTATTAACACTATTGTATAATGATTAATTTAATGTTTACATTAATGTTTACTATTTAAAAATAACCAAGTATATTATAAAAAGTTTAATTATAGATACTCTAAACACTAAATTACAATATTCAAATAATATTTTAAATGCTTTGTCTAGAGAAATATCATTTATATTAAAGAGAAATGATGTGACATGAAAATTATTGATGGTATCTCTCATCTTTTTTATTATTTAAATATATATGCATTCACAAATTAACTTACACATTATGTAGATTTTCTTTTGTAAAACTTATGTGAATGTAACATCACTTTAAAGTAAATAAAAAAATTCGGTTTTGGCACCGAACCTTGTCTCCGGTACACAATCATTCGTTTCCTCATTTTCTTTTTATTGAAAGGCTAAGATTTATTAGAAACGCTCTAAGAAAGAGCAAACAAGAAATATGAACAAACCCTTAAAAACAACCCCCTAGACAAAAACCAGGAGACACACAAAAACTATATAATAACTAGTCTCGGGTTGACACCCCAAACACTTCAAATGGCCGACTTCACATAACATCTCTTCGAAATCCAAAGCAGCGACGGTCTCTGAATTGACGAGAAGATATCCTCTGTCTTTATCGCAGGCAAAGAATCCGCCGGGGAGAAACATACTCTGTTTCTCCAGCTCCATACAAACCAAACAACCACTTGATAAACACCATGAAGAATTTTTGAAAGCTTAGGGTTTCTAGAAAAGAATATATTACCACAAGCCACTCGTAAACTTTTTTATTTATTTTAAATCTTGCATAAATAGTCATTTTGACCAATGGCCATTACTAAAATTATGTTTATTCATAATTTATCACAACCTAATTTTTTATTAAAATATTATTTTCTTATTCTTTAACCTATAGAATCAATATATACAGCCAATCCGAACTTTTTCACCATTATCGATAACCCAACCCAACCCAACCTAATCTAACATATAATATTATTTCTTTTATATTTAATTTAGAGTAAATTACACCGTTTGTCCCTGTGGTTTAGGCCAAATCTCTAGCTTCGTCCCTGATATTTTTTTTGCATTAATTGTCCTTATCTTGAAACTATGTAACACCGTTCGTCCTTATCTTATGTTTGTTTGTGTAACAACCGTGATTTGAGCAGGTTAATTTATACCTTTAGAAATGGCTAAGTGTCTATTTTGTATGTGTGAAGTCCTAATAAAACGGATCTTCTTAGCTTGTTAAAGCTTAGTTAACCTGGATAAATCCAAACTAACTATATGAGAAACTATGATTGTGAATACTACAAGTTATGCGGAATCTAACTTGCAATACTAAGAAGAACAATGAATACTAAACTTGAATATATTGATTGCAAATATTCTGCTAAGGTTACAGAATAACTAACTATGAATTGATATGTGTTTGCTGTGAAAATTGATGTATGTCTAACTATGCCGTATGGTTCCTTTTATACACTAAGGAAAACCCTAATGGGCTTACAAAATGCGTTAAGTGATCATGCATATCTATTTCTAATATATCTCATGCATATCACATAAGCAGTACTAACTTCTTATACTAACAGTACTAATAAACTAACTAACAGTACTAATAAACTAACATTTTGTACTGGCAGTACTAACTATAACTAACAGTACTAACTATTACAACTAGCAGTACTAATGACTTAGTTTATTTTCTTCAATCTTTAGCAGCAGTATCAATCTTGAACCAGCAGTAGAAAAGTAGTACTAGCAGTAGTAACTCAGAATTCCCAACAATCATCCCCTAAACTTGATATTTACTTGTCAATCATCAAGTTTCTTCAGTTTAAGCATCTTGGTCATTAGGAGGATGTATCCAAACAATTTACTACTCTTCAAGCATTGATTTGATGAACTTGATAAGCTCAAATGCCATAGTACTTTCTTTTTCAGCTTCTAACTGCAAGTTCAGCATCTTCTCTAATAATTCCTTGATCAGTGGGTATTTTTTCTCTACTAGCATATTAATCTCCATATGTATACCATCCATAAACAGAGTGTGAACTCCACAATTTTCATGCAATTTCCATTTCAACAATTGCATAACATTGGCTTTGTCTTGTCATTGCTTTTTCTTGTCATTTCTTTGTCTTGTCATTTCTCCTCCCCTGTTTGGATGCATCCTCTTCATTTAAATCATCATCTGAAGATTCAACCTGTCGGTATTTTCTCCTTCCCTTTCTCCAAGTCAAGCACCTGTTTTGACAATTTGATACACATAGTCATCAATTCCCGTAGTTTCAGTCTACCCTCATCACTTCCAGGTGTGTAACCTCCTAGGAGAGGTGAATCATAGGGTGTGATGGTACAATTAGCGTCATTTAATGAAGTTCCATCATTTCCCTCCCCTACTTACCGCGAGATGTGCTACATTCTGAGAGAGGTGGTTCATTGGGCTTTTCAAGCACTCTCTCAGACCTAGTCTGAGCAGGAGCACCCCCCATGGTGTCTTGGCGCCTGGGACTGCCCACCTCAACCATTCTCAAGGAATGTCAACATTAGGCATTGCCGTGGTCTGGGTCCTAATTATGTTATCACTGTCCTGTACTGCATCTAAGCTAGCAGCAATAGTGATAACCCTTTCCACACTGTCACCCCCTCCTTATGGACAACCTCATTTGCTTCAAGGTCTTGAGGTACACTAGTCTGAGGTAACTTAGTGTCCTTTTTGGTTCTCCTACGTGTTTGAGTCTTTCTTTTTCATTGATATGTAGTTGGAGATGGGAGTAGTTGCTCAATGTGAGGTTCATGAAAAATTTGGTTGTGAAGTAGAGGGTGTGGGTTGGGGTTCAGGGGGTGTTGTTGAACCTTCACCCTCAGGTGCTTGGTTATGCACCAACAGTATTAACGATAACAAGCAGTATTAATATTAGTCTAACAGTATTAACTTGTTCTCCAATAACTATGCAATAACATGCCTCTATTCATCACAAGCACACTAGAAATAACTAGACAGACATGTGAGAATTCATAAGGATCCATATCTATGCATAGCCCATGAATAAAAGTTAAGAACTTTCAACCAAAACAACATACCAGTTGTAATTCATTCCAACTTCAATCTAAATAGCACTTGTGTATACTCCACTGCACTTAAACACCATTAACCTCCCCTGAGATCATGCATCTACAGATTAAGCATACAAATGCTTGCCACCAGAAAATTAAACCTACTCACATCAAAAGCTTTAGTGAGCAAATCAGCTACATTATTATCAGTGTGTATCTTAACCATCTCTATCAATCTCTTCTCATAGGAGTCTCTAATGAAATGATGCCGAATCTATATATTCTTTGTTTTAGAATGGTAGACAGGATTCTTGACAACACAAATGACACTCTCATTGCCAACATGAATCTTTGTCTGCATAAAATTATATCCATAATCCGACATCTGATTTTGGATCCAAAGCACTTGACCACAGCAGTGAGAAGCAGCAATATATTCAGCCTCAGTAGTTGAATTAGACACCACAGTCTGCTTTTTACATTGCCAAGAGATTAACCTTGAACCAAGAAATTGACAACCTCCTGTTGTGGATTTCCTGTCTAAACTGGCACCTGCATAGTCACTGTCCAAAAAAGCTTCCAATATAAAAGGAGAGTCCTTAGGATACCAAAGGCCTAAATTGGGTCGACCTTTTAGGTATCTGGAGATCCTTTTTACTGCATTCAAGTAGGAAACTTTTGGTTGAACTTGAAATCTTGATCATGTACAAACGGAGAACATAATATCTGGTCTAGAGGATGTAAGGTACATCAATGACCCAATCATTGACCTGTATAAATAGACATCAATATCCTCGCCATCTTCATCTTTGGTTAAAGCCTTGTTGGTTTCCATAGGAGTACTGGCTGTCCTTATACTAGAAAAACCAAATTTCTTCAAGATTTCACCAACATACTTGTCCTGACTAATGAAGATCACATCCTCTTTTTGCTTGACTTGTAAACCCAAGAAGAAAGTGAGCTCTCCCATTGAACTCATCTGGAACCTTTTGTGCATTATTTGCTCAAAATCTGTACATAAAGACTTGTTAGTGGAGCCAAAGATGATGTCATCTACATATACTTGTACCAATAGAATATCATCCTTAACTCTTTTTATGAACAAAGTCTTGTCAATTTGTCCTCTGTAGAATCCATTGTCCAGCAGATAGGTAGAGAGAGTCTCATACCAAGCTCTAGGAGCTTGGTGTAGACCATATAAGGCTTTCTCCACTTTGTAAACTTTTTCTAGAAATTTTGGATCCACAAAACCTGGAGGTTGGCTTACATATACCTCCTCTTCAATAGTACCATGGTGAAAGGTACTTTTAAGATCCATCTGGTACACAAGAAAATTCATGAATGATGCATAGGCCAAAAATAACCTAATTGCTTCAATCCTGGCAACAGGAGCAAAAACCTCATCATAGTCAATGTCTTCTTCTTGTTTGTATCCTTGTGCTACCAGCCTGGCTTTGTTTCTGACTACTATACCCCTTTCATCTTTCTTATTTCTATACTCTTCTCTTGTACTCTTCATTTCTAAGCAATAAAGCAAGTTGAGTTTAGTTTGTTTTCAAGTAATCATGTTATAAGCTGTTTTTAGCCAATAAGCTTGAAATAAGCTCATTTTAGCTTATTTTGTTTTCTCTAGTTCTAAAGTAGTTCAAACTTAGTTAAAAGTCTTCTAAATATTGTTTTTGTCTATTAGTGTTCAATAATGGTCATTTGAATTCAGTTTGGATCAATATTTGAAGCAAAAAGGAGTGATAAGCTTCATTTAGCTTATTTAGCTTATAGCTTAATGGTCTAGAGGCAAGGTGCTATTAGGTTTATGTTTTAAAGCCACTCATTCAGATAGAGTGGCTAGTTCTGAGACTACAAATTCACAGGTTTCATTTTCTAAATCTCATTTCAGCATTAGAAGCTTATTTTAGTAGCTTATTGCATTGTTTCTTTTGTGTGATTAAACCTGTTCAAAATTTGTTTAGTTAGTTTAGGTATTCAAATATTTTTAGCTGTTATAGTTAGAATTCATTAAAATGTCATATTTTTGAATTCTATCATAATAAGTAAGTAGCTAGCTGATAAACTAGTTTATTTTTCTTAATAAGCTTAAGTTTTTAGTGTTCAATTAGTTTAAGTAGGTGAGTTTAAGATTGAGTAGCTATAAGGTTTTAACAGTTTTAGTTTTAAAATAGATTTTAGATAAAAAAAAATAGTTTGGACAGTTCATATTAAGTAGTGTTTGGGTTAAGAATGTTTTGACCTTTAAATGGTCAACATGATTATGTCTCAATTTACTTTACATAGTGAGGTTTTTAACATGTTAAGTTTTAAACAGTTTTGAGATTAGTTGTAGTATTTCAAATTTATAGCTCAAAAAGTTGATCCTAGCAACAAGGACAGTTTTAGTTTATGACGAATTTGTGTTAAGTATTTTACAGTATTCTAGAGTTCCCAAATTGTTTTTGTTAGTATAACTTGGATACATATAATTGTGTTAGTGTATGAGCTCTAATCTAAGAGATTTAGGCCTGAATTATTTTTTAGCCAAGTATATCAGCCATAACAGTACTTACTATGGAAGTACTGTTTAATGCTTATCATTTTTAAGCTGTTCTTTTAGCATTTACAATTAGGAGTTAGAATTTAGTATTAAGTTCCTTTATAGTACTTCATTAGCTTAATATAGATAGGCTTTTAAGTTTCATTTTTAAGCTCTAAGTCTAGTTTAAATGTTCCTGCAAAAGTGATTTGAGTCAACGCTTAGATTTTTTAGCTTATTTCTTTTTGATTTCTAAGTTCTAGTTGTTTTTATCAAAATCTTTTTATCTAGGTTTACTCTATATTCTTAGGATAGCTTAGTTACAAAAATTCAGTGTCTAGGATTTAGTAATAAGCTAGTTAGCTTATTAAGATTAGCTTAATATCAGTAAACAAGCTAAACTTTAGTTTTTTAAGATCAAATTTCTCATTAATCTTGTTAACATTTAGCTTATTTCTTTTTAGACATCTTTAGTATACATCACAAGCTTCACATAGAATCTTTTAGTTTTTACTTTCATTAAATAATAAGCTAGGAATAAGCCAAAGTTAGAAAAGTAGAAATTTCAAAGCAAAATCTAAGTTTCTGTAAAGCAGATTAAAATGCTTAATTTTTAGCTTATTAAGTGGTTAAAAGTTTAAAGTGTTTTTATTAAAGTTGTAGAGTATAAGCTCAAGTCCAACTTTGCTGTTTTAAGTTTTTGCTTATTTTCACTTTTGCAATAAGCTGAAAATTACTTAAATCGTAGGGTTTGTTTTGAATATTTTCAATAGTTAAGGGTGTACTGTTTTCATTGTAGTGTAAATTCTAGTTAGTTACCCCGCCTAACCTTTTCTTTCATTCTTTACACTTTCTACCCTGTCTTTTTAGTATAATAAAATAAGCGTAACACTCAATTATACCAAAATTAGTTTTAATAAAATTAGGGTTAGGTTTTAATTAGCAAAATTAGAGTTCAATTGGTATATAAAAATTGGGCATTTTTGTTCCATTTGATTTCTGCACATTTTTAGTAGATAAAAACCATTTTTTTTTTTTTTTCCAATAAAATTTGTATTTTCTAGAAATTAAAATAGGTTTTTTAGACATTTCTTTTTCTAAAAAATTCATTAAAAAAATAGAAAAATAGGTGGAAAAATTCTATTCTTTTTGTACAAATTTTCTGTTTCCTTTATAATCGCATTATTTCGGATAAAAAAGCAGATGCCTCTGCTGCTCTTTGCGCGTCAGTGTCTCTATTGCGCATAGATCTCTAAGATTATTTTTAGGTAATTCATTTTTCTTTAGAAAAGAAAATTAAATCTACTCACATCAAAAGCTTTAGTGAGCAAATCAGCTACATTATTATCAGTGTGTATCTTGACCATCTCTATCAATCTCTTCTCATAGGAGTCTCTAATGAAATGATGCCTAATCTCTATATGCTTTGTTTTAGAATGGTAGACAGGATTCTTGACAACACAAATAGCACTCTCATTGTCAACATGAATCTTTGTCTGCATAAAATTGTATCCATAATCCAACATCTGATTTTGGATCCAAAGCACTTGACCACAGCAGTGAGAAGCAGCAATATATTCAGCTTCAGTAGTTGAATTAGCCACCACAGTCTGCTTTTTACATTGCCAAGAGATTAACCTTGAACCAAGAAATTGACAACCTCCTGTTGTGGATTTCCTGTCCAAACTGGCACCTGCATAGTCACTGTCTGAAAAAGCTTCCAATATAAAAGGAGAGTCCTTAGGATACCAAAGGCCCAATTTGGGTCGACCTTTTAGGTATCTAAAGATCCTTTTTACTGCATTCAAGTGGGAAACTTTTGGTTGAACTTGAAATCTTGAGCATGCACAAACTGAGAACATAATATCTGGTCTAGAGGATGTAAGGTACATCAATGACCCAATCATTGACCTGTATAAATGGACATCAACATCCTCACCATCTTCATCTTTTGTCAAAGCCTTGTTGGTTTCCATAGGAGTACTGGCTGTCCTTATACTAGAAAAACCAAATTTCTTCAAGATTTCACCAACATACTTGTCCTGACTAATGAAGATCCCATCCTCTTTCTGCTTGACTTGTAAACCCAAAAAGAAAGTGAGCTCTCCTATTGAACTCATTTGGAACCTTTTGTGCATTATTTGCTCAAAATCTGCACACAAAGACTTTTTAGTGGAACCAAAGATGATGTCATCTACATATACTTGTGCCAATAGAATATCATCCTTAACTCTTTTTATGTACAAAGTCTTGTCAATTTGTCCTTTGTAGAATCCATTGTCCAATAGATAGATAGAAAGAGTCTCATACCAAGCTCTAAGAGCTTGGTGTAGACCATATAAGACTTTCTCCATTTTGTAAACTTTTTCTGGAAATTCTAGATCCATAAAACCTGGAGGTTGGCTTACATATACCTCCTCTTCAATAGTACCATAAAGAAAGGCACTTTTGACATCCATCTAGTAGACAAGAAATTTCATGAATGATGCATAGGCCAAAAATAACATGATTGATTCAATCCTGGCAACAGGAGCAAAAACCTCATCATAATCAATGCCCTCTTCTTGTTTGTATCCTTGTGTTATCAGCCTGGCTTTGTTTCTGACTACTATACCCCTTTCATCTTTCTTATTTCTATACACCCACTTTGTGCCAATAGCTTTCTTGCCATAAGGTAAGTCAACTAGGGTCCAAACCTTCTGAATCTTGAACTAAAGCAGCTATTCTTGCATTGCTTCAACCTAGCTTTCATTATCAAGGGCTTGAGCTATCTTTGTGGGTTCCTGCTGAGAGAGGAAATAGGCAAATAAGCAGTTTTGGAAATCTTTGTGATTTGACCTTCTCTGCTTTTAGATGTAGCTAGTCATAGCATGTTCTCCAGAATTCTTCTTTGTCAGGCCCCTTGTTTGTACTGCTGACTTTGGGTCTCCAATTATTTCATCTTTAGGATGAATAGAGTGCACTCTAGTTATGGGAATAGGACTGACAACAATTGAAGGTTCCATGTTGTTGAAATCAGCCTCTGCACCCATAACTTGATCAGCAAAAGGAGAATTATAAGTGTCCAAATCTTCATCATCAAAAGCACTGCCAAAAATACCAGTATTTTAAACGTCAGCAGTATCCTCCAAATTAAGCATGAGTGGATCATATGGAAGATTAGTAAATTTACTAAGAGGAACAAATGATGATCTAGCATCACCAAAAATTGTTGATCCACCAGCAGTATTAACTGGTGTGCTAACAGTATTAAAAATGTTAGTGCTGCTTGCTCTAGTAGACTTCCCTGAAAGATGCCGCCTGTTACATTGTGCTTCAAACTCTTTTCTAACAGCATCTGATTGCTCTTTAGCCTCCATCTCTTGATCCATCATTTTGTCAAGAACATTCTTTAAGGCTTGTTCATTCTCACTTGCTGGTTTTTGTAAAGGAGATTCACCAGCAGCATCATCAGCTGTATCATTTTTATATGCTTCATCTGAGCTCTTGTAGCTTGAAGAGATAAAAGACCATAATGGGAACACAATATATTGTTGAGTAGACATAATCTTTTCTTCAGATTGTCTAGCATCAACACTTTTCTTCAAACCTGTATCACCATTAGCTTCTTGTGGACCTGCATTTTTGTTAGTTTGATTCCCTGCAGTAACAGGTTGATAGTTCATAGAATTTGTTAAGGAATCAATATCAAAAAGCTAGTTAGGTCCTTGTCCTGCAATATTTGGTTTATTTTCAAGAAAGTTTACATGCAGATTCTCTTCAACTTTTCTGGTTTGAGAATTAAATACCCTGAAAGCTTTGCTATTTATAGAGTACCCCACTAAAAACCCTTCTTCAGCCTTCCCAACAAATTTTCCTAAATGGTCTAGGGTATTTAGGATAGTAACACGACATCCAAAAGGTCTCATGAAACTTATGCTTGGTGGTCTGCCAATTATAAGTTCAAAGGGAGTCTTATTATGAGGCTTGGTCACTAAAAGTCAGGGGTTGATTAATCTAGGGTTGGTAAACTTGTCCTTGATTGAAATTATTACCCTGATTTTGGTTAAAATTGTTCCCCCGATTTTGGCTGAAATTGATCCCCCAATTTTGGTTGTTCTGATGATTTTGCATAGGAGGAAAACCGGGAGGTCGAATTTGGTTTGCAACTACCTGAGGTCGGTAATTGGCATTCCCTTGGTTGTAGTTAACTGAGGCGGCTTATGACACGTACTCTTGGATATTGTCACGATAAATGTTGCCATCGGTGGCTGGACAATTTTGATAAGAATGACCACCCCCGCAAGTTACACAACTTTGCTCGACTGCTTTTACAGGAGCGGGAGCTGGAGTTTGGTTTTTCTTATTGAGAATCAATGCTTTAACCATATCTTTCAGCTCAGCAACATCAGATGAAACTGCTGGGGTAGAAGAGCTCGTACTCACTTTGGAAACAATTGCCTTGCTTCGTGATTGACGAACCTTGGACTTGCTCTCGATGATTTTTAGGCATTCTCGAGGCATTTTATCCAGAAAGTTTACCACCCGGCAGCGGAAGTTCCAATGATCTTGATCATTTGAATTTTAGGGCATTATAGAATGTATCGAGTTGATGCAATTCTGAAAAAACCATGACTGCGGGCTTCCCTTAAGAAGATCATTGAATCCCCCGTCCATGCCTCGTAAAAATGTTCATCAAATTTTTGTTGAAATCTCGTGATTTCATTTCGAGATTTGTTGTTTTAGATGGGAGGGAAGAATTTGTTGATGATTCGAAACAAGATCCTCCCATATGAACGATCGAGGGGGCTCTTTTTCAAGCCAAATCTGGGCTGCTCCCTCGAGGGAAAATGGGAAAAGCATAAGCTTTACCGACGTACTCGGGATGTTCGGGAACTTCATCGTAGAAGTGATCTTGTTGAAATATCAGATGTGAGCATGTGGGTCTTCTTTATCGTGTCCAAAAAATTGCTTGTTTTGAACAAGATTAAGTAGACCATGCTTGATCTTAAAGTTGTTCGCGGTGATTTCGGGAACAACGATCGCATCCTCGTAACCCTCGGTGGGTGCTTCGAGTAATTACGCCATAGTTCGATTATCGTCCATCGTAACTATGGGAGGATTGAAAGTTTCTTGATTGTTATTTGGTTTCTCAAGATTGGGTGATTCAACAGAAGTTTGTCGGACTTGTTGTTGTCGACGTTTACGGGCTTGAGAACGAGTGCGCATGCACAAAACAGAAGTATAAAAAGAAAATTTACACTAATTTTTTTTTGGTTTTTCAATGATTTATTCACAATTAATTTTAACGGACAATGAGATAAGACAACTTCAACCAAATAATCTACTTACTTCACGGTAGCTCTTAAAATGATAAACGCACAGGTGAGCGGAGGAGTAGGAATAGCGCGAAGCTTATTTCTCCTTTCGGGTCGTAGTTCCTCGGAACAACCCTCCTTATACCCACTTTTTAGTTTGTTTAACTTTTCAAGGTGAGCCGTATGTCGTAAGAGACACAAATGGCAAGTTTTTAAATCTTTTGTTCGAGTTGGGAACCAACAAGTTCACCGGAAGTTATTATGATAATACCTCAATTGAGAATATTATATTTTGGTATTTTTACCAATTTGTGAATTTTATTTCTTTTTTTATGGACAATGTTTTTTATATTTTTTGGTTTTTTCTTTGTGCTTTATATGATAAAATTATACAATAAAGAACTATGAAAAATATTTTTGTACTTTTTATATTTTTATAGAAGAAAATATTCACAGATTCAAACACAAATTGTCAAACGTAACGATAATCGTTTTCAGCCTCCCCGGCAACGGCGCCAAAATTTGACTCGCGTGATCTTACTCCTTTTTACATATAAATAAATATAGATAAATATAAATATATAACAAGGAAC
The DNA here is from genome assembly GCA_026074375.1 of Tanacetum coccineum. Classification (NCBI taxonomy): domain Eukaryota; kingdom Viridiplantae; phylum Streptophyta; class Magnoliopsida; order Asterales; family Asteraceae; genus Tanacetum; species Tanacetum coccineum. Next base: position 23,921 of record BQNB010093532.1, read on the forward strand.
AAAATCCGCGAAATCAATAAATCCGGAAGTGTTAGTACTGCTAGCTTTAACAAAACACAATGAAACAAGAAATAAGCAAATAAGCTAAAACAGATATTTAACTACCCCTAATAAGCACTCAGGCATAAGAATAAGCAACTAGAATAAACTAAAATGGCAAATAAGCTAAAAAGCTACAAACTGATAAACTATTAAAATTGCTTTGAAAAGGCGAATAAGCTTAAATAAGCTCTACTAAAGACAGTAAATGAAAATGGGCTTAATCTACTCTAAAAAGCTAAGGAAATCTTAAATAAGCAGAAATAATAAGCTAATAAGCAATAATGAACCAACAGTACTAACAGTTTTAACTACCAGTACTAACTTGGAGTTAGTACTGCTAGCTTTGAGTTAATACTGCTAGCTTAGAGTTAGTACTGCTAGCTTTAACAAAACACAATGAAACAAGAAATAAGCAAATAGGCTAAAACAGATATTTAACTACCCCTAATAAGCACTCAGGCATAAGAATAAGCAACTAGAATAAACTAAAATGGCAAATAAGCTAAAAAGCTACAAACTGATAAACTATTAAAATTGCTTTGAAAAGGCGAATAAGCTTAAATAAGCTCTACTAAAGACAGTAAACGAAAATGGGCTTAATCTACTCTAAAAAGCTAAGGAAATCTTAAATAAGCAGAAATAATAAGCTAATAAGCAATAATGAACCAACAGTACTAACAGTTTTAACTACCAGTACTAACTTGGAGTTAGTACTGCTAACTTTAACAAAACTCAAAAGAGAACTAGCAGTACTAACTATGGGTTAGTACTGCTTGTTCCAAATTCCCCTTAAAGTTTTCAAAAGTCATTCTTTTTTTATATTTCAAGCTTATTTGATCTTAAATTGTTAAAAACAGATTATCAAATAACAAAATAAGACACTTATACGCAGATTTTAATCAACCATAAGCACTTAAATAAGCTAAATCAATCTAACAGTATTAACTAAACATACTACCAGTACTAACTAAGAAAGTGACACAAACTATTTTTAAACTAGCAACTAAGCAAGATAAGCACTAAACATCATGATAAAGCATAAATAAGCAAATATAGGTAACAAATAAGCACTATAAGCAGTTCTACAATAAATAAGAAAAATAAGAAAAAGAGAGACTTACAACACCCTTGCTCAAAACAGGGTTAAACAGAGAATCTACAAGCTCTAGCTTGTGTAAAACAAGCTAGTAGTGTCCATAAGCCCATCCAGAACTGGCTTATCATCCATAAGCTGTGGTATATTTGAGTGTGGAATTTTTTTATGACTTTACTTAAATTCTTAGTATTTGAGTTAAGACAAATGACTTATATGATCTTATAAGACTTAAAACATATTAAGTAAAGCTTTTAACAAAGGAAATACAGAGATTCAAGAATTGACTTAAAAACTCCAAATTTGCATTAAGACGAAAATTAAAGTTACAAGACTTGGAAGAGTAAAATTGCATAAAAATAAGCTAAAATTTAACTAAGAAATCGATCCTTTTCTTGGGTTACAATGGCCCTATTTATACTAAAACGAATTAAGGTCTTGGTTTCTTGGTCTTCCTTCTCTTCTTTCTTCTGTGTTTCTTTGTAGAGACAAAAACCCAAGTGTGCTTGTTGTGTGAGGTGATTCTAAAACAAATCCCAGCCTTCAATTTCTTTTGTGCTTCTTTTGAGTCAATCACAGCCATCGAAAAGCTTGGAAAGTGGTGGGATTGCCAACTTGGCAATTATACATGGGGAGGTGGTGATAGTGGAGGAGGGGGAGATGTCTTACCCAAGGGGTTGTAGAGGTTGCAGGGTAAAAGGGTGGGAAGACACCCGTGAGTTGTATCTGGGCTTTGTTGGGCGGGAAAAATGGTTTTGGGTAAGTTGGCAGCTTTGGCCCCTCATCTCATATAACTTCATTGTAAACTTCGCCCTTTTATGATACAACTTTAGGGGTTTGGCAGAACTGGCCCCTAAAGTTATACTTCACCTGGCATGCAATTTCAGTCCTTGTCTTTTATTCTCGTAATACAACTTGAGGTTTGGCAATCCCTCAAGTTGTATTTTCTTCATTTGACTTTGGACTTTTTCGGGGTTGACTTTCCTGTTGATTTTTTGACTTTGACTGACTTTGGCTTCGATTTGACTTTGTCTTTTCCATTCCGTGCTCGGTTTTGTCGTTTTTGGCTTTATTTTTCGTCCTTTTGTGAATATCTGTTTCCTGCCCAACACAAATGCAAAACAAACATATATTTGGCAGTTTTTGTTTGTTTTTTGTCGTTTAAGTCCATTTTTAATGGAAAATGGTATGTGTAATTAAGCACATACCACTTGCTTCAACACTTGTAAATGATTAACCAAGTCTTGCAAACACCTTAGTATATCTTAGGAATGATGTGTGTATGCTTGT
>BQNB010093533.1:0-26345 GCA_026074375.1 Tanacetum coccineum
TTGTGTTTTCTTTTGTGAGATTTTTACCTTATATTTCTCTTGGTTGAGAAGTATTTTGGAAAGAATTCTTACGGGAATAATATAATACGTATATTGAATTTGTTTTACCACAACCAGTGTGTCACAAAAACAATTTTGTAAGTGATACACCGATTGATTTTCAAATCAATTTTCTATATCAATCGGTGAGATAGTAACTCACTGGTTCACTCTTATCGTGCTGTCTGCTTTGAGACGTTCCGATAATGAGAACATGCTGAGTACGATGAATCTAATACTTATGTGTTAGAAAGATTCAATACTACAGCTGGAAATCCTGTCAAGAAGATTCTTCTTAAATTGAATCTATCTGATCACAGGTCGATCCTCACGGATCTGAAGGTTACTCCAACCAAACCTGGGCGAATGACAAAGCCATATTCGTCCCCCCGCTTTATTGCTAACTGTTTTATGCAGGCTATTTAAAGATGGTGGTGGAGGTCCCTGATTCCAGCTGGCTCACAAGATCCATAGCCACATGCTCATACCCGACCGACAAACATAAAGACATCATGAAAGCTCAAGTACATGTTTCAAGACTTCCGCTACTCTGATACCACACATCTTTCTCAAAGTGTCGAAGTGTTAAAGTTAAAGAATTTCAAGAAAGATGCAACATTAAAGCTTTCCAAATCAACAAATCAAGAAAGGTATGAGCATGTCGGTCCAGAAGTCGCAAGTTCACAAAATGGCAAAGTTACAAGATGGCGAAGAGATTGTGCTTGGTTGATGATCTCAAGATGCTCAAGATCACAATGTCAAATACAAGTTCAAGGAACAAGCTCAATCCTAAAGTCAATGATCACTACAACATATTCACAAGAGAAAGTCAAGAGTAAGAGCTAAAGACTAAAGATGAAGCATAGTATGCTAGGTTTAACGTTTTGTAAATTGGAGTGACCTCCCTTAGGGGGAGATTGTTGGAAACACGAAAAGTGTCGGTCACTTCCAAGTTGTAATAGTCTGAGCTCGTAGTTTATGTAATAATTAGATTAGTAATCTAGTCCGGCCCAAGACCCATGGGAAGCCCATTAGAACCCATGGGCCGGCCACTATAGGTACTATATAAGCCCCTCTCCTAGCCTTGGAGAGGGTTGGTTGTTCCATTTTTCCATATTCCATCTTTATACAATTCATCCATTTTCCATCCAATCTCTCTCTAACATCACAACCCACATCTCACTCTTGTTCTTGGTTTGATCATAAGATTACTAGTATTCTACAAATACTAGTTAACTCACCCGGATCGGGCTCACTCTTAAAATAGAAGCAAACATACTCTGGAGGAGATATGATGTGAGCGAGTTCATCGGCGAACTCCTCATGATAAAAGTCACTCCTATTAGTAGGAGGAAACGAATCATTCGAAAGATCAAAGATAAACGAATCATATTTAGAAAGAGAATTATCAGAATGAGTAGTGGTACTGCCACTACTCTTCTCTTCAATACGATCGTCATCAAAATAGAAATCTTTATAATCTAGAAGAGAATAATCAGAAAAAGTAGTGGTACTGCCACTACTATTCTCTTCCAAATCAAAGCAGAAAGTTTCAGATTCGGTTATAGAATTATCAAAGGTGTTAGTCTCCTCCAAGAAAAAGTTAAGAGATGTGGAGGAAGACTTGGTCATAAAATTAGAAGATGGAGGTGGATTAGAATTAATTGCTTCGATCTTAGCAATGAGAAGATTGATTTTCGATAATTTTTCATGAAGAATATCGTCCTCAATCTCTCCTTCTTCCGTGTGAAAATCCTTCACCTCCTATAAGCTGACGAGCTCAGAATCGGGAGGTGATGCCTCAACATAATCGATGTTGTCAATAGAGAAAGAATCGTCATCAATCGAAGTAGAATCATCGTTAGAATCGGAGAAACCCTCAAATTGATCTTTTGAAATGTCAAGAGGCGGAGAATTATCACAAAAAGGCACATCACACATTTTTTCAGGAATACCCTCGGACTCACTTGGGATTTGGACAAGGTTCTCGACACTAGACTTTATTACTTCATCCGATTCTGTTGCCGGAATAGTGTCGAGATGCTCATCCTCCATTATGAGAGAGTCAAAGGGCTCCTCGGTTGATAAAACGGGTGTGATTGCAATGGTATAGTCCTCGTCATCTTCATAAGATGAGGTAGGAAAATTCCAATTCGGAGTATTAATATACTCTACCAACTTCTCGTTTATACTTTGCAAATCTTGAACAAGTTTGCTAAGCAATTCTTGTACCTCCTCGGATTGAGCATGCTTAACTTCAAAAAAATTATCCCAAGCTTGCATTAAAACCTTCTGTGTTTCCCTAAAATAAATACGATCAAACCTTTTTAAAAAGTTTTGTATTGATTCCATTAGGTCTTCACGGGCATGCAACATTTCCGCACTTGTTTCTTGACGAGGTTGATGAATGACGGGAAATTGCGGGGGTTAGGATTGGTCAAAACTGAAAGAATTAGAGTTGTAAAAATTTTGATTCATTGGTTGACATTCAAAAGTCGCATGAGGACCCCCGCAGTTTTCACAACAAAGATATTGTTGTGGAAAACTTGGTAAAGTTTGTGGGAACTCATCATAGTTTTGATTGTAGCATGGTTTTGGGTTTGGAACTTGCGGTGTACAATAGTGACCATATCGAGCATCGTTCCCGCAAAAATCACACAAGATTGGTTCATAGTGTGTGGGGTAGTCGGAAAAATTTTGAGAATCGTCAAAAGAATTCGGATTTGGATCATAAGCAAATGAATTTTGTCTGACATGCAATGAATTTCCAGCTCCAGAATTGCATGTCGGACAAAATTCATTTTGAAGTTTATCTCCACACCTTTCGCAATTGCATTGTTGACAAACGATACCGTATATCGGACCCCCACACCAAAAACATTCACATGGCTCGAATGTCGACATTAGAATTAAACAAATAGAGGATAAGAAAAAGAATTGAATGTCAAAGAGGTTAAAAGAGATTATTTTTGGTTTTTCGATTTTTTAAACAACATAATTTATTAAAGGACAAAATGAGATCGAATAACTTAAACCGATAATCAACTTGTTTCACGGTAGCTCTCTAAAAGAAAAACGCACAAAGGAGTGGTGGAGCGGGAAAGCGCGAAGCTATTAAAAACATTCTCCTTTCGGGTCGTAGTTCCTCGGAACAACCCTCCTTATACCCCTCTTATAGTTTGTAAATCTCTTAAAGGTGAGCCGTACCTCACAAGTGACACAAAGGCAAGTTTTAAATCTTTAGTTTGGGAACTTATTATGATAATGCGCCAGTTGAGAGCATTATATTGATGATGACTTTTATTTGACATATCGACTCATATGTTGAACATATAATGTATAACGATAACACAAGGACTCATCCGCTGAACATCTAATATACAACGATAACATAGCGACTCATCCGTTGAACATCTAATGTACAACGATACTAACTTGTAGCAATTTATACTATATATATAATATAATATAGGTGAAAATAAACAAATCACTTTTAAAATCCAAAAAGCAATAAGTTTAAATTCACAAATAAAAATATATATATCCGGAAGTATCGGTTTCTCGCTTCGTTATCCACAAAGTTTAAAACCAGACCCGGGTCGTTATGTCCCAACGAGGCGTGAATTTGAAAATCGAGAATCGGTTTGTGAACAATGCTTGAATGATCAAAGATTTGATTTGGAATCTATTTCTACTAATAAAGTGCAAAAAAATAACTAAAAGAAAGCAAACAATAAAAGCAATTAAAGATACGGGCTAAAAATGTTAACGGGCATTAAAAACGCGTCCTAAAAAAAACTAAATTATCAAAATTTTAATCCTAAAATGATTTTTTAACTTTTAATTAACCCTAAGTGACTAAAATGTAAGAATAAAGAAAACTAGACTAAAAACGAAAGCGATTTAAGCTTAAAAACACGAAAACGTGAACGGGGATCAAAACCCGTTCTTTAAAAAACCAAAATTTGAAATTTTAACCCTACGAATGCAAATTTATTTTTCCTAGGTCCTACATGATAAAAGAAAATTTTGAAAAAAGAATTATATTTTTTTTACTTTTATTTTATTTTTTATGAATTAATTACTGTTTTAATGAAATTAAATTATTAAAAATAGTAAACTAAATGATAAAAATCTGGAAAAATACAGAAAAATACTTTAGCTTATGAAGATTACAGGAAAAATAAGAAATTGAAAAAGTGCTGATCAAATAAGCAGTTAAAAAGCAAATAAGCTAAATAAGCTAAAACTGGAAAGTGCATATAAACAAATAATAATGCAAACTAAAACTGAAAAAGACCCTAGGGCAGTTGGTTTGTGTGTGCGTGTGTGAGGTGCTATAAAGGATGAGTGGGTAGAGGTTAGGGGTTCGAGCCTTGCTCACCCCTGACTTCCCTACTCTCTTTTTTTTCTTTTTGAAAAACTTTAAAAACAAAGTTATAAATAAGCTGAAAACTAACAACTTTAAAACTTGAGATTATTTTTGAAAAGCTATAATAAGCTCAGAAAATGAGCTTAAAGATGACAGTTAACTTATTTTACACTAGGACTTAAATAGGAAACAGTTTGGCTTTTCTTAACAAAATAAGCAAAGGAAAAAGCAAAATAAGCAAAAACAAATAACAAGACAAACCTAATAAGCATATGAAAGTAAAAATAAGCCAAGAAAGCAGACAAATAAGCACAGAAAAGCTGAATTGAATTTGACAGAATGCTTGATTAACTCTAAGCAACAAAGGCTAGCTAACGGCTTCTTTTTATAACTAATAAGCTTAATGCACAGATGAATAAGCACAAATAGATACAAAGCTATGTCTAATAAGCATATATGAAGAAATTTAAGCAAAGAATAAGCAAAAACTACAAAATAAGCAAATAAGCAAAGAGGCTAAAACTGACAATTAAAACAGCTAAGGGGGAACTTTTGGGCTTAAAATTAAGCCCCTAGATAGATCCTTATGGCTTAAGGGCTTATATGCCCTTAAAGCCTGTCCAATAAGCTACAAATAACTGAAAAGAAAAAGGAGTTTGAAATAAGGCTGAGCTATGAAAAAGGCAAAAGAAAATGGCTGATAACACTCAGCTCCTACTGAGTGCTTTTTTCTTAAAAGACCAAAGTGGCTTTTGCAGCCTAACCTATAAGCTAGAAAAATAAGCTGAATTGCAAACTAAGTTAAAACAGATCAAGCATACTATCCAATAAGCTTATATTTTGAAAACCAGAGATTAAAAATGCTTTTAACTTATCTAAAATTTAAAATCAAAAACTGACTTTTTAATAGTTAAAGGAACTTGACAGATTGACTAAGAAAACAAATTACCAATGCACACTTAAATCACTTAATCCTACTGCATAATTGACTCAAAATTTAACATGACATTTACACAAAATGGCTCTTAACTAAGATCAAATCAAATAAGCTATTATATGAAACTTAAGAAAACACAGATTTGGATAACTATTAGAAAACACCTCAAAACTTATTTTTAACTTTTAAAAACCTTTAAAACTCACTTAATTAACTTAAAATTGAATGCTAAAACTGGCCAAATTATCCAAAGTGGTTTTCTACCTATTTTGACCCACTTTGGATCCTTGTCCCAAACACCCCTTAAAGAATCTAAAAATCATTTTAAAACTAACTCAAACTGAAATAAGCCAAGAATTTCAAAGACAAATTATAAACTAACAATAATAAGTACTGAAAAGTAAGTAAATCACAGATATAAGCATTTAAAATAAGCCAACAAGAATAAGGAATATTAAGCCAATTCAGACAGTTCTAAAGAAAAACATGAATAAATGACATCCAAACAACACATAAGCATACATAAAAAATAAACATTAATGATAAGGAAAAATAAGTAGAAATAAGCTGAAACATAAATAAGCTTTTAAAAGGAATAAAGCAAAAGTACCCTGACTCCTTGCTTAAAATAGGACTTTTTACCTTAAGTAAGCTCTAAAATCCTACCCTTGCTTATAAATAAGCAATTCTAAATACCTATAAGCTCATCCTTTGTTAGCTTATCTTCCAAAAGCTTTGGAAATTTTGATTGGTGATTTTTTTCTTTTTCTTAAACACTTAAAAGTTTAATTTTTCTTTAGTAAAACAACTTAAACAAAATAAGGAGCTTATGAGAGCTTAACAGAACATTTTAAAAAGCATAACATTTACTTTAACACTAAAAACAGAATTTTGCATAAACTTAAATTTTCATTAAACATAAAAAGATTACAAGGCTTGAAAACTTAAATGACAGAATGTAAAAGACTAAAAACACAAATTTAAAACATTAAAATTAAATTAATCTTCTCCTAGTTACATCTTTTTTTTTCTTCTCTGTCTTCTTTTCTTTTATAGGCTGTCAAGGTCTTCAAACTTGTGCTTGTTGTGTTTGTTGTGTGAGAGAGCTCCAAGTTTCATCATAGCCATCCAATATGAGTGCTCACCAAGCCTTTTGATCTAAACCCTCAATTTTTGTACCATTCCTATCAACGAATGAAAACTCCTTGGATTGCCAACATGGAATGTCATTTTATGGTGTGGGGTTTGATGGGATAGTGATGTTTTGTCTTATGTTGCAGGGTGTAGGGGAAAACGACAGTGAATAGTGGGGTTTTAGGTATTGGCAAGAAATGGGGGTTGTTCTGTTTGGGAAGATATACAGTAAAGGTAGTGGGAAGTGGCAAAAATGACCTCCCAACTTGTATGGTTGAATTACACCCATGGTCCTTGTATTTTTCATCGTTGGTCCTTGAGGTTGGGTTGGTGTTTGCACCGTTAGTCCTCAAGGACTAACAATGTTAGTCATTGAAGGACTAACGGTGTAAGTATAAAAGGGTTAATGGTTAATGGTTGTTAAAGGTTTAAGGATTGGGCCAGTATTAACTGTTTGGGCCAGTTAATAATAAAAATGGGTTTTGGGCTTTTTGGACTAAATGGTTTAATTTAAATATAGTGGGCTAACCCGACCCACTAAAATGGGTACGGGTCGGCCCATTTTATCATGATAGGGTTTCGGGTTCTTTTTTCCATGCTCTTCCCAATGCCGTATCCCGGGGTTGACTTTGACTTTTTGACTTTTGGCTCTGATTTTAACTTCTCTTCACGCTCTTTCCGTTCTCGTGCTCGGTTTTGTTGTTTTTGGCTTTGTTTTTGACTTTTTCTTAGATATCCTTTACCTGCAGAATACAAATGCAAAACATACAAATACAATGTATTTTTGGTATGTTTTTGGTTATTTAAGCACGTTTTTAATGGAAAATGGTATGTGTAATTAAGCACATACCAGTGGTGCATGAATGTAGGCATTGGATGGGTTAGTATATGAATCAAGGATGGTGGAAATGTTGTGAAGTTGGTTGATCATTTGATCTCTTAGTGGATTGTATGATGGTGGTGAAGGAGATTGAAAATAAACTCTTGGAGGAAGTAGAGGTGAGTCTTTTTGGGAAGAAGATGTTGATTTTGGAGTGGATGTCTTGCGTTTCCATACTTGTCTAACCGACATTCTTGGTTTTCTAGAGAAGTTAGAATGGTGGTTTGAGCAAGACATTGATGATGAAGGAGAGAAGGATGAAGAAGATAGAGGTGGTGATGAAGTATGAGAATTGGGTGATTTAAATAATGAGAAAGATGTGATAGAATGGCAAAGCATGGTTTGGATAGAAGAAGATGCAAAAGGTGGTTTAGCTAAACAGCGAAGTGCCAGCTTGAGGTTGTAGGTAGGAGGGTCAAAGATACAGAAAAAGAGGCAGACTTAAAAATTTTGTCCCCCCTGACGGCGGTCCTATATCATCAGGCGGTCCTAAATATATTAGGGGGCCGCTGGGTATTTATGGGGGCTGTTATCTGGAAAAACAAAAATTTCCAGTTTTTCCCTTTCTTAAGTCCAGTGATTTCGGCATCTACTAAATTCAAGAATCAACTAATTCAAGCAATAATATGTGTACCTAAACTAGCATACAAATCTTTTAGCAAATAGTGGCATTGTACGCATGTCACATTCATAAAATTTGCTAACATTAAGCATTGGTAGGATGATAAAATGGAGAGAATCATCCAAGTCAAATGTAATTGTCATTTGCCATTCCTAGTCCAAATAAAATATTAAAACACAAAGTATAAAATAAGAATAATAATAATAATAATAATAGTCTCTAATAGGCATGCCAACTTATTCACTTCCGTTTCCCACCTATCAAGTTCTTGAGAGCTTGTCCAATTGACCTTAACCCTTCTCGGTGAGCATCTCATTGTTGAGTTTGAAGATTTATAGTTTCGAAGAGATAGGTGTTCAAGTTATGACTTTCATGAGGAGGGTTTTGACAGACTCTAGGGAAAACATTAGACGAGGAAGAGATATTTTGAGATGGAGAGGAAGAGTTGGAATGAAATGATTCATCATCATTTTCATCAATGGTATCATCCAATGGACGAGATGAGGATGGATGCTATTAAACCTTAAGGATGATAACTTGTCTTGGCCAAGACTTTCCTAGAAACTCATCTGTTCTAAGACTTTCTTATAGCAATCTTGGACTAGTCAAAGAGGTATATAAGGCAAGCAACTAGATAGAGAACATACACACTTCATTTCCTTAGCAAAATTTCACACAATTCTTCTCTTGTGCTTCCTCAAACCCAGGACCGGTCCAACATATTAAAAACACCTAAATTATTCCATAACAAAATTTTTTGTTTCACATATACATTGTTCTAGCAACATATCTAAGTCTACCAAAAAGGTTTGAAGGCTGGTTTAATGTTTGCATGGGTTAAGCAAGGTAGGTTTAGATTATGGGACGTTTCTTTGGAATTGGGTTTGTAAGACTTGGAGCTTTGGGTTTTGTTTGCTAAACAAGGGTTTAGACATTGTTGTTCATCATCTTACATCATATTAAGGTTATCTAAAAACCTTATGTTAGGATGATTGTTATTTAATTATTATCGACTGTTCAAATAGTTAGTACTTGACAGTTATACTTAGTAAGACAGGACAAGTATTAAGTATGTTACGTTAGTAGTACCGTTAGTAGAAAGTTAGTTATACGTTGAGAAGGATATTTTAAAAAGATATTTATGAGTATTTTAGAAAAAGATATGTTAAGCTATTTAGGGTTATCTTGGTATATAAAAGATTACTTTTGGCATAGCAAGACAGAGAGGATCACAGACGGAATACACAAGCTTAGCAAATCATATAAATATCATAGTTAGCAATCTGATAATCCTCAGAAACACATTAATAAAGTTGTTTTCAGTTGTTCATTGTTCATCTTAGATACTTGTGTTAAGATTCAGCATTAACCCACATAGTATTCATAGTCATTGTTTCTACATAGTCATTTGTTATGTATACATCTTGGCTATCATCCTTTTAGGCTGCAAACGATCCATTCAGTTTGAAAGGACTATCAAGTGGTATCGAGCCATTGAGAAAACTTGGAATAAGACGAACAGATCAAACCAGTTATTCATCTACCAACCAACAAACTCAAAGTTCTGGACAAAGATGATAATCACCACCTCCACCTTCCACCATCAACTCAACAAACAACCAACACAACAAATCCTTCATTCAGTCGCAACCATCACGCTGCCTATTCTCAAAAAGGGAGAATTGGATATATGGGCTATGGAAGATGGACACTATTTTGATATTACGACTATCCATTTGGGAGGTTATCTAAAATAGGATATGGTCTTGTGTCCTGTCACAACTGATAAATCAGGACAAATTAAAATTTTGCCCTCCTAAAGCAGCCGAAGAACTAGTGGCCATGAGAAAGAGAAAGAAAAGCTAGGACCACCTTGCTATGGCCATACCAGAAGATCATCTAGCTAAATTTCCATAACGTTGACTGATGCAAAAGAAATGTGGATGCCCATCAAATCAGATTTGGTGGAAATGATGAATCCAAAAGATGCAGAAGTACATCTGGAGCAGTTTTGAAGGATTCACTGTATCCAACACAGACTGGGATTCAAAAGGCTATGAGAGATTCCAAGTCTCTCAGTCAGTATAGAGATTCATGGAGAAGAGGTGTACTATACTGAAGATGCAAATCAGAATTAAAGATCTCTACCTTTTGCTTGGTTACAAGTTTCCTTAATTATGAGGAACAAACCAGGTATGGACAGTCTCAGTTTTGATGACTTGTACAACAATCTAAGAGTCTTTGAAAATGATGTAAAAGGCTCTACTGCATCATCTTCCAACTTGCAAAATGTAGCATTTGTTTCTGAAAAACCCACCAAAATAATGTTGTAGTAACGCTTATGAGTGTTTCCAATTACTTCTTGGCCCATAATTCAAAGCAAGAAAAACATCATACCTATTTCTTGCTTGCAAGTCAATTCAAGTTGTCCTCCCCCCCCCAACTGGATCATGAGGACTTAGACCAAGTTGATGAATATGACGTTGAATGAAATGGGACTTAAAATGGAAGTGGGCAATATCTCCATGAGAATGAGAAGTTCTACAAGAAGACTTGGTTAGGAAATCTACAGTTTGATGCAAAGAAACTGTCGTTTTGATAAAACCAAAGTGGAATGCTACAACTGCCACAAAATAGGCATTTTGCAAGAGAGTGTAGATCAAAGGAGATAACAGGAGGTAGGGACTGGATGGAATCTGAAATTAAAGATGGCGCAGAACTGGGACGAAAAGAAGAGTTCTAAAGCATTGGTTGACAGTTGATGGAGAAAGTGTTGACTGGACAACTCATTCGAAGATGATGAAAAATATGCTTTAATGGCTAGGCACAGTCAGGATCAGACACAAGGTTACCCTTCTGTTCAAATGAGTGTTAAGCGTCTTATGCTGACTTTAAAGACTATATTGATGTCAGAGAGGGCAACTTAGTGATGCCTAGCGTTGTATAATGGCTTAATACTAAGGTCTTAAGAAAGTTGAAGCACAGTTAGTTGCCCATCAAACAAGGTCTACATTGCGGTATGAAACAAAAAATCAAATTTATGAAAAATAGATTTATATGATAAAACGATGTTCTAACATACATAAGAAAATTGTTGGTAAAGTCAAAAAGCAAAAGATGATTTAGAAGTAATAGTAGTCAAATGGGGAATCATCTTCAAAAAATCTTGGTAAAAAATTATAATTATTACTATGAGTGCCTCTGATAAATTTGGGCTCGGGTATGGTGATTACAGATATAGTGGGATTTTAAGTTATGAAAATGAAGTTTTGCAAAGTGTCTTTAAGAGCAATAAAAGTGATTTTGAAAATCCACCTTTGCATAAAAGGCTTGTTAAAATGCAAGACAGTACCCCCCCCATTGACGGGAATTATTATGCCTCTGGACCTTTGTATTGAAATAGATGAATCACAATATCATATGGTCCAGCAAAAGATCTCAACCAAGTTGAATCTGAAGCCCAAATAACTGAATTGATACGTTGACTCTAAATTAGTATAGGAACCTTTCTGAATTAGTGTCTGAACCAGTTGTCAATGAATCAAATATAGAAGTTCAAACTAAGGTCTGGTCTGCTGATGCTTCCTATCATTGAGGAGTATGAATCAGATGTGATGATGAGTATGTGTCTGTACAAACTAAAGGACTTGATACACCTAGTTTTGCTAACAAGCAGTAAAACACTAGGAATGTTAAGAATCAAGTTACACATAAGTCAACCTAAGGTTAACAACAAAGAGTTGGGGCATGGGTTTACTGAAAGAGCATGTTTTGTCTGTGGTAGTTTTAGTCACTTAATAAGAGATTGTGATTATCATGTAAAATTGGCTAAACAAGTTGAACTAAACAAACAGAAATATGTCTAAGGGGAATGGAATAGGGAGTGGAAACCACATGGAAAATTGTTCAAAGGGTAAATATACAAAAGAGTAAATAAACGACAACAGTTTGTCACTTTGGCAGTACAAACAAGAACTGGAAATAATCCAGTTAATACTGTTAAAGCTAGCGGTACTAACTATGTTAGTACTGCTAGACAAAATATTAACAAACAGACAGTACTAACAAGCACTGCTCTGAAAGTTAATACTGTTAAGCCCTCTGTGAATGATGTAAGACCACAAAATGCTTTTAACAAAACTCATTCACTACCCTCAAGGCCTTTAAAAGGAACAACAGTACTAAGAACAAAATTGACAAACCAAAAGATTTATATTGCTAAGGTAAAAGCAGTTAGTACTGTTGGGGAAAAATGGGTCATTGCTGTTAAGTCCTCAGCAAGTTGTAAATGGAGCAAACCTGGATACAACAATAGTATCCTCTCCAAATACAATGGTGGATCTAGCCTTAGAAATCATTCATCTTTAAAAGATCCACTAGGCAGACTCAAGCCCAAACAGGCTTGGGTCCCTAAGAGAGACTAATCTCTTTCTTTTGTATGTGCAGGATAATCCACACAGAACTTTAAAGAATAAAGGAATAATTGATAGTGGATGTTCCAGGCACATGACAGGAAACAAGGCCTACCTTGCTGACTATCAAGACATTAATGGTGGCCCTGTTGCCTTTGGAGGTAGTAGAGGATATATTACTGGGAAAGGTAAAATACAAACTGGTAAGTTAGATTTTGAGGATGTAAGCTTTGTAAAAGAACTTCAGCATTTCAATCTCTTTTCTGTGTCACAAATGTGTGACAAAAAGAACAAGGTTCTGTTTACTGACTCTGAATGTCTTGTCTTGTCTTCTGAGTTTAAGTTACCTGATGAAAATCAAGTATTACTTAAAATCCCCAGAAAAAACAATATGTACAGTTTCAATTTAGTTCCTTCAAGAGGATTGGCTTGTTTAATTGCAAAGGCCACAACTAATGAATCTAACAAATGGCATATTGAGAACCAATTGGCTTGATTTTAGCAGGTTTAGTTGGGTGTTCTTCTTAAGAACTAAGGATGAAACTAGTGGAATCCTTAAGGACATTATAAGACAAATTGAGAACCAATTAAATCAAAAAGTTAAAACTATTAGATGTGATAATGGTACAGAATTCAAGAACAGGGACATAGACAAGAGGAAGGGATAGACTATGATGAGGTTTTTGCTCCTGTGGCTAGTATTGAAGCCATTAGGATCTTTTTGGCCTTTGCTTTAGCATAGATACGTTGTATTGGGAATTAGTCAAACACGTTTTCTTGTGAAGTCTTGGCGCAGATACACCGTATCTCTTTAGTTGGATACGGCGTATTAGTGAATTTTCAGAAATCTTCAAATGTCTTCGTTTTAGCTCCAATTTATGCGCCTTTTAGCTTATCTTCACTAAACATCATGGAATTACTGCATTTATCAACTTTAAAGCAATTTTTAAGTACCAATAATGCAATAATTATATAAAAGTGGGCAAAATAGATGGGATAAATGATATAATAAAGTGACATTATTTGATATCATCAATAGCCTTGAGCAACTAACCTAGCCTTATTTCGAGAAACAGTACCGTTCTCGTCTAACTTATTTCTAAACACCCACTTAGTTCCTATGATTTTCATATTCCTAGGTTGTGGAACTAACTCCCAAACGTTGTTAGCAATGAATTGATTTAGTTCTTCTTGCATACCGACTATCTAACTTTCATCTGCTAAGGCTTTATTCACATTCTTAGGTTCTATAGTTGATATAAAACAAAAGACGTTACTTTGGTTTTGAGCTTGTGATCTAAGGGTTCTTTGAATTAAGGTTTCCCATGACATTTTTCTAATGGTTGGTTCCAAGATTCCTTAATATTGACTATTTTGGTCAATCTCTAACGTTTCATTCCTCAATGTCACATTTTTAGGTTTTTCTTTTCGGTAAACCTTATTGCTTCTTCATTCATCTCAGTCATTCATCACCAAGGGTGATGTCTTAGAGGGTGGAGGAGTTTATTGAATGTCACGTTGAGTGATTCTTTGAATTCCTAGTATGTTTGATTAAGAATGATGTAAAAACCACTTTATATTTTGCGTAGGTAACCTAAAAAGATTACATTTGTATAAACTTTAGGTCAAAATTTGTAAGGTTAATCATTAGTGTTTAAAATAATTCACTTGCCTTCCAAACACTCTAAAGTAATCATGAGTAGGTTTCCTACCCTTTTAAGAGTTTTGTAAGGTGTTTTTCTAAGATGTCATCTAATTAAGGATTTTATTAAGAATGTATGTTGATAGTGTTCTACCATGTTACACAAAACTTTTGTGAGGTAACGGATTGCTCATTCCAACATAGTCCTACTCATTTCTTGAAGTCGTCCTTTTCTTCCTTTTAACCAGCCATTTGATTGAGGGGTGCGTGGAGCGAGAAAGTTTATGTTGTAATTCCATTGGCATTGAAAAATTCCAAATTGCACCTCATATCAAATTCCCTACGTGGTCGGTTCCTTATGACACTATTGTACATCTAATTGGTATTGAATTTTCTACCTAAATATTTTCGATTGATTCGAAGGCTTCGGTTTTGTCTTAAGGAATCTTGGATCCAAGTATAGCCTAGAGTAGTCATCTTACTATGACTAAGGTGTTGCAGTAGATTTCCTCTGTAACTCCGTACGGATGGATGGGACCGAGGATCTATAATGGAAGGAGTTCTAAGCATCTACTCGTTGAGACTATATTCTTAGCCTTATGACTTGCGTGAGCTTGTTTTCTAATTTTGCAAGCATCACGGAAGTGTTGATCAAACTTAAGCTTAGGTAAGTTTTTAACTAATTCCTTCGATGCTAACGATCGAATGAGACGCCGATTTGCGTAACCTAATCTCCTATGCCAGAACGTGGAATTTTCATCAATCGTTTCTAGACAAATTTGGTCTTTAGGCTTATTTCCTAATTTCATCACATATAAGCCTTTCTTCCTAATACCTCTACCTATGACATTACCATCCTTAGTGATTTCACTATCATGTTCAGAGAAAGTTACTCTACACTTATATCATATATTTGTCATATACTTAACAAGTTAAATATTAAATTATCTACATGTTCTACATTATCTATTTTGAGAGAGTCATTCAAAATCGTACCATTTTGCCAAGATGTTACGCTGAAGATTGCTACCAAAAATAACATTACCTCCGTTGTATTCCTTGTAGCTTGAGAAGAGCTTTCGGTTACCCGTCATGTGTTTGGAGCATCCGCTATCCTTTATCCACTCATCGGGTTCCAAGTCGACTCCAAGGCATATCTATTTATATAAGGCAACACCTTAAACATTTGGTCCCCAATATCTTATGGGTCCAAAGTTGTTAGTGCTAAAAATCCCTTGCATTTGATGCAATTGGTTGGATGTGGAAATGGAAGACACATTTCCCATGACATGTAACTTTGACGTGGGAAGTTGTTCCAAGTTACAGAAAAGCCACGAGGTTGATTTTGTCGACCAACGTTCCTTTTTGGTTGCGGTGTTTTAGGACGATAATGATTATTTGTGACTCTTCTAGGTGGTGGAGTTTTTGATCTAAAATTAGGCTTCGAAAATCCAACTTCGGGTTTTGACAATGGCTTATAAAATTGTTTAACTTCATTATCACTAGCAACAGGAACTTTGACATTGTTTACTATTATGTGTTTTGGTCTAGGACCCAAAATAGATTTTTGAAAAGACACATTTTTCTCATATCCATGCGTATTTGCTGATGGCGGTCCCATATTTGCTTTGGGGGCCGCCCATATTTATGGGACCTCCATCAGAGAACGCTTTTTTCTGAGCTTTCACAAATTTTATTTCCTTAGTTCTACTAGATGATGCTTCAAATAAATTATATACACTACGTAATTTTTCCACCGGAGGGTTTTTGATTACATATCATTTCATTTAAGCATGTTGTGCATCTTTTCAAACTTGGTTATTTTAAGAAGATTCCTCTTTAAGCTTTTCATTTTCAATTTTAAGCATATGACATTTTACACATTCGAGATTAACTCCTTTGTTTTTCTCGAGTGTGGACACTTTTTCTTTTAAGTTCTTTTTCTAAACTTTTGCTAGTGGCTTTTAATCTTTTGTTTTTAGTGATTATCTTTAAGCTCATTTTGCACAATTTATCATATTCATATGATTACTAAATCATTCTATTGATGTGTTTTTCATCACTAAAGTAGAGATATTCAGAACATACCTCACTTGAGGCTTGACGCTACTGAGACCGTTTTGTTTTTGACTCCTTCTCATCATCTTCTTGCGCTATCACTCCAAGAACTCTGACAAAAGCTCTTTGTTCTTGTCTTTTGGGTGGTTTTGGACATTCTTAATAAAGATGATTCGGGTCGCTTGCATCTAAATGCATTTTCTATCATCTAAAGCATTTTCTATCACTTTTACCGTTCTTGTCATCACGGCTTCTTTGGAATGTCTTTTTGTCCTTCCGAGGTTGTCTTACGAATCTACTTCTTATCTTAAAGAACTTCTTGAAGTCTCTTACCGCCATGGCGTACTCTTCTTCTTCACTTCCGGAAGTCAAACACTCTTCATCACTGGATTATTTCTTAGCCTTTAAAGCAAGAGATTTCCTTTGACTATTTTGGAATCTTTCTTAATGATCATTTCGTAAACTTTGAGGTTCCCGATATGGTCATCAAGAGATAGTGATGTTAAGTCTTTTGACTCTTCAATCGTCGTGACCTTTGCTCTCTATTTAGGATGTAGAGCCCTAAGAAACTTCCTAGCATAATTCTTGCTAGAATAACCTTCATCAAGAGCTTTTAGACTAGTAATAATAGTGTTAAATCTAGCAAAATCACTATCTATAGATTCGTCTTCAGAAATGACGAATTGTTCATATTGTTGAACCAAATGGTCGATCTTATTATCTTTGACTTGATTATTACCTTGATGGGTGATTAACAAAGTTTTTCAAATTTCTTTTGCCGTGTTACACATGAAAATTCTTTCATACTCTTTTCTAGGCAAAGCATTATAAATAACCATTTTAGCTTCATTATTTTTCGCAAGTCTCTTTTTGAGATCATCGATTTGTTTTTCAAAAGGGATAACCTCATCTAATTTGGTTTTCGGAGTTTGTACAATAGGTTGAAAATCACCGTTGGTAATAACATGCCAATGATCTAGATCTTTTGATTTAACATATGTCTCGAATCTATATGGTGGTCTTTGCATGGATTGACCTTATAGATATTTGTCGTAATCCATAGATCGATCCAAGCTTTAAAATACGGTATATTTTAAAAATCTTGAGTGACCTTAAATTCTAATACCAATTATGGAAACTAGAAGGGGGTTGAATAGTTTACAAGTTGGTTTACGTTTTAAAAGTTTGCTTTTAAAATATTTAGATTCGAGTTGTATGTTTAACAAAATCACAATATGAACAAACAATATAACAATCTAAACTAAAACTAAATAACAATTCGTTTCTTGGCAAATACGAATGTTCTTCTCTTGCACTTGAATGCGAAAGAAGAGATGAGAAGAAGAGATTAGATCACTTGAAACAAGATCTAAGAATTTTAGTAATCAAGAGATTTAGAGAGAGAAAGAAGATTTTAGAGAGAGAAAGTTATCTGAATATTTCATGCTAAGAGGTCTGTTTTCTGCAGGAAATGGAGCAGTATTTATAAGCAGAAAAACCCAACGGTCACTAGGAACGGTCCCAGCGGTCCCAGATATATCTGGGGGCCGCCCATGTCTATAATGGGGCTGCCCAGTAGACTACACTCCTTTTTTGTCTTTTTGTGAGAATGGTTGTATCTGGTATGGAACCTTTCATTTTGGGGGGAAAATTGAATTTCAAATTTTAAGTTTTTAATAAAATTTTCTTTTAATTAACAAATATTTTGTATAATTAATTTTGTGAAATTCTTTTGTAAAAATGTGATGGATAAGAGAAAAATATTTTCTTGATCACTAATCATGCTTAATGATTTGTTTGTTCATACCTTAAGTGATTACTAATCTTAGAAATGGAATTTTACGATTAATAATTTGTAAACGTTTAATTTTATCGTAAACGTTTTTACATTTTGTTATTATCAAAACGTTGAGAGGTCGAAAAATATAAATAACATTTTTAGACATTATTTGTATTAACAAAATGTTTCAGGCCTAGACATATAACAAAGCACCTCATAAAAGGGATATATTTATTTATTCACACAAGTCACTCATATAGGGTTTGTATTTCTGAGTTCACTCAATTTTGCATAGACATAAATTAGATAACTACCATATGCTTGTACAAGACACATAAACATAACCGTTGCGGCGTTAGCACCTAGACAAAATCTCAAAGAGGCAAAATGTGAAATATGATGTAGGTGAGTACTGGATTTATTATGATTTCATGTGCCAAACCAAAGCCTTATAACAACATTACTTATTACTTTCTCTTTTTTAATACCAAACGATAACAATATGATAACTAAGGCTGGCGCATAACTTAAATATTTTGAGCATGTTGTACTTGGGAAATATTAGCACTAAAAGCGACTGCTGCAGATAGCGGGATTACATAGGAATTAATTTACCTCTTATCATACAAAATTGTCTATAAATTAACCTTACTGCGTTCTGGTAAATGATAATCAAGCACAGGTTCTAGAGATACTAAATTACCGGCACTCTCATAAAATATGCAAAAGATATGCATCAAGCAAGGCTAGAATATATCTCACAATTTAATGAACTAATTTTTGTGCTAGTTATGATGTCAATCCAAGTAGGATTTGCCTTACTAAGTGTTATACATTTTTTAATTTGTGGAAGAAAGCTATATATTAATTTTTATAAAATATCAGTTAAAACGTAGCTAGATTACAGGGTAAATATGGAGGGAATTGATATATTAATTTTTCCTATTGGCTCTCCCTCCACACTTAAGTTGAACATTTCCCTTAACGTGAGAACTAATAAATATAAAAATATGGATAATTAAGGGAAAATGATACTTCTCGGGGCATAAATGAGTGTAGCTACGAGAAAGTTATTCATTAGAGAGCATCTTCCCTTGTTGTTCTTTACTTGGACTTTGATACCTGAAAATTATAAACAAACAAAACACAAAAAAAGAAAATATTTTTTGTATATTAAGGTCTCCTCCACACTTGAATGGAAATGAGATAAAGAACGGGCTGCCTCCCAAAAAGCGCTTAATTTTTAGAGTCTTTAGCTAGACTCATATTTCGGTGATTCATTCTTTGGGAAATAAGGGTGTGAGTTCTTCCCTTCGGTCATTTTAATCATCTTCTTCATGATAAAGCTTAAGTCGATGGTCGTTAACAATAAATGTCTTGCCATCTTTACCATATAGTTCTATATATCCGGATGGATATTGATGTTTCACTACATATGGTCTAAGCCATTGAGATCAAAGTTTCGGCTATTTGAGTTTATATTTCGAGTGGAATAGCAGCACTTGGTTTCCTTTTTTAAACACTTTTCTTATTTTAAATTTTCTGTCGTGCTAGACTTTGGTTCTTGCCTTGTATAGATGAGAGTTTTCATATGCCTAATGTATGAGTTCGTCTAATTCATGTAATTAGAACATTCTTTTCTCACCAGCTGCGATGAGATCGGGATTAGAGTTTTTAGTGCCTAGTATGCACGATGTTCAATTTTGAACGCCAAGTGGCAGTTTTTACCGTATAGAAGTTTGTATGGTGTGGTTCCAATAGGTGTTTTGTAGGCGCAACTGAAGGCCCACAAGGCATCATCTAACTTTCTTGACCAAACAGCGGGATTATCTTTTACTATTTTTCTAGGATTCTCTTTAGGGCTCTATGTGTATTTTCAACTTGTTCGCTTGTTTGAGGATGATAGGATGTAGAGAAACGATGAGTAACTCCGTATCTTTTCATAGTTTTTTCCATTATTTTATTACAGAAGTGAGTTCCTCGGTCGCTTATGAGAGCTTTAGGAATTCCAAAATGACATAATAGTTTTTTCAGAAATGATATAACAACTCTGGCATCGTTAGTCGGTAAAGCTTGAGCTTCGGCCCATTTAGACACATAGTCGACAGCGACTAAGATATATTTGAATTTATACGATTTCGGGAATGGTCCCATAAAGTTTATACCCCATATGTCAAAAACTTCGCATACTTAAATGCTATTTAAGGGCATTTCATCACGTTTGGATATGTTTCCAGTTTTTTGACATGCTTCACAAAGGCGAACGAGAGTATGAGCTTCTTTGATGATTGTTGGCTAGTAAAAGCCTGAATCTAGGACTTTTTTAGCTGTGGTTGTAGGTCCATAATGTCCACCGATATGTCTATGGTGACATTGATCTAATATGGTATAAGATTCTGATCCTGTGACACAACGTCTAATCATACCGTCTGAACATACTTTGAAAAGATAGGGGTCTTCCCAAAAGTAGTTTTTAAGGTCAGAGAAGAATTTGTTTTTCTGTTGGTACGTCATTCCTTTAGGTATAATATCACCTACCAAATAGTTTTCAAAGTCTGCGAACCATGGTATGTCTCTGGTGCTAATTTCCATAAGAGTTTCGCCAGGAAAGTTATCGGCGATTTCATCGTTGTTATCACTTGTCTCATCATTTTCAATTCGAGATAAGTGGTTGGCGGCAACATTTTCTGTACCTTTTTTGTATTTTATTTCTATATTAAACTCTTGCAATACCAATATCCAACGTATGAGACGTGGCTTAGCATCTTGCTTTTTGAATATATGTCTTAAAGTTGAGTGATGTGTGTCGACAACAATTTTAGATAATACCAGATATGGTCAGAATTTATCGAATGCAAAGACTACAACCATAAGTTCTTTTTCTGTAACTGTATAATTTTGTTAAGCTGCATTGAGAGTTTTGCTTGCAGAATATATAGGGTGAAAGTGTTTACCATATTTTTTACCTAAGACTACTCCAACTGCGAATTCACTTGCATCACGCATTAGCTCAAATTAAAGATTCCAATTTGGGCTCATGATTACAGGAGTGCATGTGAGTTTTTCTTTTAATGAATTGAATTCTTTATTACATTCATCATTGAATTCGAATGGAGTATCTTTTTCAAGCAATTTTGTTAGAGGACGGGTTGTTTTTGAAAAGTCTTTTATGAAACGTCGGTAGAAACCAGCATGTCCTAAAAAAATTCTAATGCCTTTAACATTAGTGGGTGGTGGAAGTTTAGATATTACGTCGATTTTGGCTTTGTCAACTTCAAGGCCTGTTCTAGAAACTTTGTGTCCAAGAACGATTCCTTCTTTAACAATAAAGTGACATTTTTCCCAATTAAGGACAAGATTTGCATCCTTACAACGTTGAAGCATTTTATCGAGATTGTGGAGACAATTATCGAAGGAGTTTCCAAAGACGGAGATGTCGTCCATGAATACTTCTACAGATTCCTCGATCATGTCATGAAAGATATCCAACATGTACCTTTGGGAAAGTAGCAGACGGGCACATTACATAAACCAAAAGGTATTCGCCTGTAAGCATATGTTCCGAAAGGGCAAGTGAAAGTTGTTTTTTCTTGATCCATAAGATCGATCGGTATTTGGAAATATCTAGAAAAACCATTAAGGAAACAGAAGTATTTATTTCCTGGGAGTCTTTCTAGTATTTGATTCATGAATGGCAACGAAAAGTGACTTTCGATGTTGCTTCATTGAGTTTACGATAATCAATACAAACTCGCCAACCCATAACGGTTCTTTTTGGGACAAGTTCATTTTTCTCATTTGTGACTACTGTAATACCATCTTTCTTTGGTACACGGTGGATGGGGCTTACCCAAGGGCTATCGGTGATTGGATATACAATTCTGGTATCGAGGAGTTTAATGATATCTTTTTTAACAACTTCTTGCATATTTGGATTTAATCTTCTTTATTTTTGAACAACTAGTTTTTTGTCTTCTAGAAGTTGATTTTTATGTTTACAAAAGGATGGACAAATACAGGAATGTCTGTTGTCTTCCAAGTAAAGGCTTGCTTGTGTCTTTCGAGAACAGAGACGAGCTTATTTTTATTTTGTTCAAAAACTTGAGATTATATGACTACAGGAAGAAAAGAAGGTTCTTCCAAGAATGCGTATTCTAAGTGATCAGGAAGCGGTTTGAGTTGAAGATCTGTTGTAGGTTCATCAAGAGATTTCTGGATTTTATAATCGATATCGAAGGTGATTTTTTTAAAGGTTATTTCTTCTTTATCGGAATTTGATACAGATTTTTCTTCGATATTCATAGCAATGAATTCATTAAATTTGGCAAAGATTTTATCTTCGAGAGGAGTTCCCTCGATGGAATAAAGGATTTAACTTCCTTTATCGAGAAAAGAAACGAAATCTTCTTCTAAGATTTCATCAATGACGTCAATGCTAAAACATGTATCCTCATTAGAATAGGAGTGTTTCATTGCAGAATCAATAGAAAAGGTCATTCATTTCGTGCCAACTCCAAGATTGAGTTGTTTTTGTTTAACATGAATTACTGTATCCGCAATGTGTAGGAAAGGTCTTCCTAAAATAAGAGGAACTTTACTATCGTCTTCCATTTCGAGAATAACAAAATCCACGAGAAAAGTAAATTTACCAACTTCTACAAGCATATTCTCAGCCATTCCAATTGGGTATTAGAATGATCAGTCTACTAATCTTACGCTCATTTTAGTTGGTTTGAGAGTTTCGAGAGATAGTTTAGCGTATAGAGAATACGGCATAAGATTAATGCTTGCGCCAAGATTGGCCAAGGCGTTGCAAGAGAAGGTTTTGCCAAAGGTGCAAGGAATAAGGAAACTTTCGGGGTCTCCGAGTTTGGGTGGAACTTTGTTTTGGACGAAATCTGAACTTTCATCGCTAAGGAAAGAGGATGAGATTTGTTTTCAAGCTTGTTCTTGTTGCTAACAAGTTCTTTAGGAAATTTTCCATAATTTGGCATTCCTGCTAATATATCGACAGAAGGTGTGTTGATTCGAATGGCTCGAATCATATCATGGAATTTTCCATGTTTTGCTTCCATTTTCTCTTTTCAAAGGCGTTAAGGATATGGGATTTTTGGTTTATATGGTTTAGGAGTATGTGTTTCTTTAATTGGTTTTGGTGTTTGAGGTTTAGGTTAAGGTGTTGATTCTTCGTCTTCATCATCACTATCGAAATTAATAGAATTTCGAGAATCATTTTGAAGATCATTTGGGTTGGTGGGTGGGTCATAGGATTTACCACTTCGTGTAAATATGGCATTTACATTCTTGTTTTGAGCTTGCGGTGGTTGGTATGGTTTAGACGGGTTACTGATGCATATTTTATTTTAAAATAATAATTTACCAAGTTTTAAATTTATAAAACTCGATCTACCAGACAACGCACTAACGGGTAGAGAACCTGATCGTGGGTAGTATAGAATGGTAAATCTGAGGTTGTCCCAAGAGCTAAGTTGTAATTAGTTTTAATTTGAAATGTCATGTTTTAAAAATAGTTTTTGGATTGATTTGTAATAAATAACAATAAAAGTAATTACTAAAAATTAAAAGAGTTAGAGATATCAGGAGAGAAAACGTGCTAACTTAGTTACTTCATTACTACTATTATGAAAACGTTTTCCTGTGCAATGTTAAAGTATGGTTTCATTAATGGTTTCTAAGGTCGATAGACTTGAATATGCATATTTAGTCTATCCTATACTTCTTGCGATTCTGACTCAGTCCAAATCGTATAGGAGGTTGGATATCCAGGTTGCAGTGATTAATCCCAACTATTCCCAAAACTTATCTAATAAACTATAAATACCATTAACCCCCTTTGAAAGAGTTCCTGTGCTTTATAAGTATTTTGAGTGATAAGTGCGAAGACCAGTTAGTTCCTACACCAGGGATGAAGTCATAGATCCTCCCTAGTACCCGATGGATCCTATATTGACATGCTAATCTAATAATAGGGCAAGCAAGGTCCAAACCACCTGTACTACCAAAACCTAGGGGTACAAGATAGTCAAAGAATATCTAACGAAACCATAATCTAATAAGAAACAAATATCATAACAATAGTAACTACATAACTAGGCCAACACTTTAAGTGCTTAGCCGCTCATGGTAACGAAAACACAGCAAGAAATAGAAGTAATCAGAGATTGAAAGCTCATAATTCTTATAGTATTCGTATTTGAACGATTAAACACAAAAAGTAAATAAAGTGTGATCTCCCTTGGACTCCAGGTGGAATTCTTTGAAGGTTGGAAGCCTTTGTCACCTCTTCAATTGCCTGTGGAGGAAGTGATGTCGAAATAGCTTGAATGAGGCCTCTATTTATAGGTATCAAACCTGCTACGGCGTAACTGATAAAAGTGTTACGCCGTAACCTTCTTACACGACATTCCATAAATAAGCAATTGTTGCGGCGTAACCAGATATTGCATTACGCCGTAACCTTTAAATAATTTCGATATGTACGTGATCTTCATTCCATATTTGTGGATCTTCATGGTTACGGTGTAACCATAAGAGGTGTTACGTCGTAACTCTATCTTGGGTAAGATTTCCTTCCAAATACATGGTTACGGCATAACTAGATATGGTATGTGGAAACTAGAAGAGGGGGGGTGGGGGTTGAATAGTTTACAGGTTCGTTTTTGTTTTAAAAACTTTGCTTACAAAATATGTAGATTCGAGTTGTATGTTTAACCAATTCACAATATAAACAATCAATATAACAATCTAAACTAAAGCTAAATAACAATGACAATAATACAAAGAGATAAGGAAAGGAACAATCAAACCAAGACACCAAGATTTATAGTGGTTCGGCTACGAAGCTCTTCTTCGCCCTACTCCACTCTCTGAGTATCCTACTCGAGATTTCACTATGTCAACAAGCTCCCTTCAGGCGGAGAAACCGTTTACACGTCGCTTACGTTATTTTCCGACACTAAGCTAAATGTCGAGTCCTAATCTTAGCTAGAACCAATCTACCACTTCACAATCAATACACAATCACTAGATCTACACTATTGGATTTACATACTATCTGAATCACACAAATACACAAGATAATTACAATATAGATTTGATACTTAGAATAAAATAAGAGAGATCACTAATCAACACTTCGTTTCTTGGTGAATACGAGTGTTCTTCTCTTGCACTTGAATGAGAGGGAAAAGATGAGAAGAATAGATTAGATCACTTGAAACAAGATCAAGAGATGTTAGTAATCAAGATATTTAGTGAGAGAAAGAAGGTTTTTAGAGTGAGAAAGAAGTGTGAGAAAATTCGTGTAAAGAGGTCTGATTTTCAGCAAGGGATGAAGCAGTATTTATAGGCAGGAAAAACCAACGGTAATTGGCGACGGTCCAGACGGTCCTAGATATATAAGGGGGCCGCCAGGCCTATAAGGGGGCTGCCAGGTAGATTCTGATCCCTTTTTTGTCTTTTTATGGGGCATGTTGTATCTGGTATAGAAGCTTCCATTTTGGGGGGAAATTTTGAATTTAAAATTTTAAATTTTTTAATAAAACTTTTCTTTTAATTAGAAAATATTTTGTATAATTAATTTTGTGAAAATCTTTTGTAAAAATGTAATGGATAAGAGAAAAGTATTTTCTTGATCCCTAATCATGCTTAATGATTTGTTTGTTCATACCTTAAGTGATTACTAATCTTAGAAATGGAATTTTACGATTAATAATTTGTAAACATTTAATTTTATCGTAAACGCTTTTACATTTTGTTGTTATCAAAACGTTGAGTGGTCGAAAAATATAAATAACGTTTTTTGAAATTATTTGTATTAACAATCTCCCTCTTTTTGATGATGAAAAAATATAAACTCATTTTGTATAAAATTAATAGTTACACATTATTAATGAGTTTTGTTCCATTTCTCCCCCTTTTTGTCGAATTCAAAAAGGATGATCGTCGAGTAGTTGTAGGAAGAAGGAAATCGACGATATCAAGACTCGCCCTTGATGTATGCTCCCCCTCATTCGGGGCACCAAGGGATCGATCTTTTACAAAAATTGTTTACTACAAAACAAAGTTAGAGATAAAAGTGCAAGACAAATATCTTTTAAGCAATGCATTTCAACCATAAAGAAATTTTATTCAACACATAGTAGATCAATACCATAGTAGTATAATCATTACAAGACAAGGTAAACATAAATTAAGACATAAAGCATAACTAGTGTTAGTGCAAATATTATGATATTTAATCTATACGATCTCTTTATGTTTTAGTGATGACAAACATGTAACTTGTAATACATAACGTAAAGTACGCAAGTTACTCGTAATCACAAATCATCAATGCATACATGCATCAACAACACTCGATGTCTCAAGTCTGCATCAACACCGACATTTGTTTGCACCCGACGTAAATCACATAAGGTATGTACAAACAAATTAAACTTGTAGGAT
>BQNB010093534.1:0-26345 GCA_026074375.1 Tanacetum coccineum
AATTTAAAAGGACAATATTTGTGATCCTATGGTTCTAGATGTATAGATTACTATATGGAGAGCTATCCCAGACTCTAGATCTACTTGGTATGTATCATTAGATCCAGTTGAATGATAGGTCACATAAAAAAGTGCGTAAACAAGTATAACTTGTTTAACATAAACAAGCATTCAACGATAAATTAAGAAATCAAGATAAACAAATACTAAACATTCAGATCTTCATAATAATGGCTAATACCCAAAGGTATTAGCCTTTAAACGTCATAATAAATACAAAAGCAATTATTTAGCCAAGGTAAACTAATCGAGTTAACGAATGATACCAAAAACTGAACGATTACTAAAGTATATGGAATTACACGTTGTCTCCTATGGAATTGATAACGTTGCCTGACCTCTTCTTCTCTTTTTCTCCTTTGAAAATAGACTTTCATGGTTTAGGTACCGAAAATATGATTTAGTACACCTAAAACTCGTTTTTAAGTTTTGTATTTATAGGGTCTGGAAGTCGGTTTGATACTGCGTATCTAAGGATTGGGTACGGCGTATTGGGGATTTCTTGGAGTAGGGACCACGCCTAATATCTTCCAGAATATTACTTTCATTTCATATTTTGAGCTTTATTCCTTTGTGTTCTTTGGTGAGTGCAGGCACGGATACGCCGTATCTTCCTTGATGGATACGGCGTATTGGTCTTCAGAATAGTAATCTTCAAAATATCTTCATTTAAGCTATAGAATGCGCTCCTTTTGCTAATATTCACCATGTACTCCATAATTTCTACAATTCTCAAATATAAACGATTAAGTAACAATTCTTTGCAATAACTATACAAAATGGGTTAATAACATGGGATAAATGATGCTATAAAATAGACGTTATTTGATGTCATCAAATATCCCCCCACTCGAATCCTACTTGTCCTCAAGTAGCCTTTAGAAGTTTATAAAAATGTATCCCTAAGGATATTTTCCATTAAAGCATTTATTTGATTTATTACAAGTACACAACCAAACACCTCACAAAATAGGAAGATGAAAACACTCAAATCACTCAACTAATCTATGTGGTAACATGTAACTAATTTGCTCAATTGCTCGGTCGTGATGAGTATTCTATCATAAGCTTGGCAAGGATACACATATCCACCACTAAAGCCAATGAGTAACAAGTTTATAAAGGTAAATATGGGTTTTTGTATGGAAAGGCTTACGGTTGATCATTCTACAATCTTTCACCAAAAGTAACATTCCAACAAGGCAGCTAAAGCACACATACATGACCGTAACGACAGAATAGACATGTGTGTTCGATCACATCCTCATTCGAATTTAACCAATAGTTAGGATGAAGAATGATATTGTAACATTTCTCATTTTCATGTCATTGTACGACATTTATTATCCGTCACTATTTATTTTGGTCCGATACGCGTTTACTTTTAATATTTACTTTTAAGCTAAATCGTGTAGACTATAAATAATCAATTAATGTAAACGGTCATCAAATAAATTAAGGTTTACATCAACCAAGTAATATATAATTATTAAGAAGATAATTATGTACTTTGCGTATTTTATTTTTATTGGTCACGTAAAAGGGTTACGTTTCGCAATAAAATACATTTGGACATACCCCGGAAATACCTAGACTCAAACCAATACCCACTTTTAAAACCTTAACACAAAATTAAATCAATTCTTGTGTTAAATACCCACTAGAGCCGAATTATGGGACAAGAATAACTAGAAAATCCTTAAATCTTACACTAAGTACAATGTACATCTAGGTTTTAATTAAGATTTGTACAACATGTCTCTAGTTAGCTAATACACATGGGTTAAAGATCACTTTGGATCCTTCCTTCCCTATGAAAACCCACGGCATACATATGTACACACAAATCACCTAGAAATCTTCCATGATATTGCTAAGTACATGTACAAACTCCCATTAATTAATGTTAGTCCTAAATGTCCCCCACTAATCTATTACACAATGGTTAATAACCATTTGGCTTCTCTTTTCCTTTGTATAACCGGCTAAACACAAGACACACACACAAATCATAAGATTTCAAGTATCTAAGCATATCTTGTACATATATCTTGTAATTAAGAATAGTACCTTGTGGTTTTAACAAAACTATGTGTGATTAACCAAAACCACAAAACCACTAGTAGATAGGGCACGGTTTGGTTGGTTTTAGGACTAGGAATATGTAACTAGACATTTTGCCTATAAATACTCATGTATACTTACCACTTTACACTCTTGAAAACTCACATACACCCTAAATAGTGGAAAAAGGGTTTAAACGGGGAGGTTAACTAAGCGGTGTAGTTGTAGTTAGGTTAATAATGCAACATGTAAAGGCGATTTGGGTTGTAATCCTAAGATTATACCAATTAAACAAGTTACTCCATCTAAAACCACTAGTACTTATCATTTGCGGTCTCGAATAGATATACCAAGCCAAGTTCTAAAGTCTACAACATCACCGGTACACTCATATTTTATGGTATTTGGGTAAACATTTAGAAACGCGAAAGGATAAATCACTCATAATATCTAGCAAGGGAATAATTTATGTTGCGTAGGGTTTTGTAAATGTAATTTCACAAAAGTATGCTTGAAATTTTTTTTAATTTGAGCATAATTTAAGAATTTTAGTATGAAAATTAGGACAAGTAAACATTCTAATTCCATCCCCCTACTTGAATTATACAACGTCCTCGTTGTATATATAAAACATTAAATACGGGAATTTACAAAGAATTAGAATGAGAAACTCCCCTGATAATTGCTCGGTAGATTCTCCAAGTTGCGTTTATGAGCAAGAATTCGTGATCTTTGGATGAATTGCTCATGAACAACCGCCTTGAAGTTTTAAGACTCCAACACTTCAAGATCTCCAGATATTTAAATTCTCCACCAATATTTGTCGATATTTTTCACGAGGTCCTGTGCAAATTCTTAAAAAACAAATGCAATTCTATCTCCGTGTATTCGTTTGGTTAGACTCGAAATAAATACCTAAAACTATACAGGAAGTCGATACGCCGTATCCATTCCCCAGGATACGCCGTATTGATACCTGTATACGTTGTATTCATTTAATGAATACGTCGTATAGAATGTGCTGAAAATAAAGACTGGATAACGTCCAGAAGGTCAATACGTCGTATCCATGGGGTTTGGATACGCCCTATCAGCTATCTGGGAAGACAGACTCGATAAAAAATGAAAATACATTCCGGGTTGTCTCCGTACAAAAAAGCCACTTTTGTTTACAGAAGGAAAAGTCTTTAATTAGACTATTGCGGGGTGGGGGGACCCAATTTAACCCATCCTTATAAACAACTTGGGGATCTCAAACGGTGATTGCAAATAGGCACATAACAAAAAATTCTTGATTAGGAAAATGAATGACATCCCTTTGTTAAGATGATTCCAAGTCATGATATTAAAATTTAATCCCCCCTTGATATAAAAAAGCTTTTAGTATTTTGAAAAATGTATTTAGATGTATCATGACTTATTTCCAAAAGCTTATTTGACCCATGTGGCATAGGCACCAACATCGGTATTTATTACATCAGGTAACGGTTTTACAGATAAATCCCTCGAAGAGTGTTCAATATCGACTTTATCATCATCATTGTCCTTATCCGATTTTGAATCATTGGGATAAATTACGTTAAAAGGAAATAGATCATTAAAGTTTAAAACATTTTGTTCCTCTTTATCACATTCGGACAATGATGTTTCATCTTTCAAATTAAATTCATCGATATGTTGAGGGTTTAAAATCGGTTGAGTTAATAAATCTGATTTAGACGTAAGAGCATCATTGTAAACAATTGCTAGATATTCATTCTTTAAAATCTTTAAAGAAGTCTAAATCATCAAAATAACTCACCGTAGGCTCAGGTGATGGAAACGAAGGCATATTAACCATTTCATTATCATTTTCCGAATCCGTTTTCAAATCATTGACATAAATTATTTTGTAAGAAAACAAGTTTTTGTCAAAAATTGACGTGTAATCTTCATCATCAGAATCGTCAAATAAAAATCTAAAGTCAATTTCATCGTTAAGAGAACTTACCGTGGGTTTCTACTTTAAGAGTGTTGCCTTTTGATGTTAACGTCACTTAGTCGACTTAAAGACTATAGCTGAGAATTCAGTTTCAACAAATTTGAGGTCGTAAGCGTCTTCATTATCCCAAATCTTACCATACGTAGCAGTTTGCTAGTTAAACACCTGACCACGCCTACAAGCTTTTTCTTCTTCAAGCTTGATATTTTCTTCCATAGTCATGTTAGGATCATCCATCCTGAAATAAACTTACTAGAAAGGCAGTTAAATAACCAATACGTAGTTTCAGGCCGACTGGAATTATACAACGTTTTTCGTATCACACAAAAAACAATAAACAAGAATACAAAATTACTCTGGAACTACTCTACTACTTAAGGGCCTAGATCTAATTATTGGTTAAAAACCAAAATATCAAAAAAATCAAGATTAAATTTTCAGCCTCATCGCCAAACTCGGCGCCATAACTTGATGTGATCGTTGTTGTGGTGTACTATTTTATCGATTCAAGTTTTAAATTTTATAATTTGTGACTAAACTAAAAACAACACTTGTAACGGGCCATGTGTACCCGATTGGATAGTAGTTTCGTTGGTAAAAGTCTGGTGTCGACAACAATTGATGCGATAGGTTAAATCTATCAATTCAATTAATATCTTGGTTATCTAATCTATGTTAATTCTATCGTATTCTAAACCTATGTCAGTCCTAGTTCCTAATTCTAATGGGAAAAGGGGGTTTTCAGCCTGAGAGACTAGCACGGTTTGGTTGGTGACTATAATCAATTCAAGGCACTTTAACCCATGCGAGCTAATTAACAAAGGATAAAAGAGCGGTCGAGCCTTATATAAGAAAACTGTATTAACCATTATTAATCTAGTTAATACAAATAATGCTCAAAAACATTATTTATATTTTTCGACCACTCAACGTTTTGATAATAACAAAATGTAAAAACGTTTACAATAAAAATAAACGTTTACAAATTATTAAATGTAAAATTTCATTTCTAAGATTAGTGATCACTTAAGGTATGAACCAACAAAATAATTAAGCATGATTAGTGATCAAGAAAATATTTTTCTCTTAATCCTCGCTTTTCAAATCTACAAAAATATTTTCTCAAAAATACATTTACAAAATATTTTCTAACTAAAGTAAAAAGTTTTATAAAAAACTTAAAATTTGAAATTCAAATTTGAAAGTTAAATCCCCCCCCCCCTAAACGGATGCCTTCCTACACCAGATACATCATTACCCAACAAAAGACAAAAAAGTGGAGCGAAGTCTAGGCGGCCGGCCACTACTATTATTATATATAAGTGACCGGCCTGCGGGACCGACCCTAGATAGCCGTTGGGATTCCCTGCCTATAAATACTGGCCCATTCCCAGCAGAAAAATTATTCCTCTTTGCACGAAATTTTTCAGTCTTTTCTTTCTCTCTCTAAACCTTTTTTCTCTCACTAAAACTCTTGATCACTAACATACTTAGATCTTGTTTCAAGTGATCTAATCTCTTCTTCTCATCTCTTCCCTATCATTCAAGTGCAAGAGAAGAATACTCGTATTCGTCAAGAAGCGAAGTGTTAATTAGTGATCTCTCCTCTTTTCTTCTAAGTACCAAACCTCTATTGTATTTATCTTGTGTAGTTGTGTGATTTGGATATTGTGTAAATCCGATAGTGTAGATCTTTTTGTGAGTGGGTGTATCTTGTGAAGTGATAGATTGGTTCTAGCTAAGATTAGGACTCGACATTTAGCTTAGTGTCAGAAAATAACGTAAGCGACGTGTAAACGGTTTTCTCCGCCTAAAGGGAGCTTGTTGACATAGTGAAATCTCGAGTCGGATACTCGGGGAGTGGAGTAGGGCGAAGAGGGGCTTCGTAGTCGAACCACTATAAAATCTTGGTGTCTTGGTTTGGTTGTTTCTTTCCTTATCTTTTTACATTATTATTGTTGTTATCGTGCTTTAGTTTAAATAGTTTTTGCTTGCTCATATTGTTATTTGATTAAACATATAACTCAGATCTATACCTTTTTGAAAGTAAACTTTTAAAACGCAAAACAAATGTGTAAACTATTCACCCCCCCCCCCTTCTAGTTTCCACAATTGGTTATCGATGAGACAAGGGCCTCACTCAAAGATTTTTTTAAAATAATATTGCTATTTTAAAGCCTTGGATCGATCTATGGTTCTGGACAAATATCAGTAAGGGCTTAATCCATGCCAAAGACCATCAACTCTTT
Source organism: Tanacetum coccineum (assembly GCA_026074375.1). Classification (NCBI taxonomy): domain Eukaryota; kingdom Viridiplantae; phylum Streptophyta; class Magnoliopsida; order Asterales; family Asteraceae; genus Tanacetum; species Tanacetum coccineum. The sequence continues at coordinate 6,355 of BQNB010093534.1, forward strand.
GAAAGCGATAGTTTTATTTAATTGGAAAAATAGATTCGAGACATATGCTTCAATCAAAGATCTAGATCATTTGGCCATTGTTATTTACCAATGGTGTTTTTCAACTATTATTTAAAATTCGGAAACCAAACTCGTATGAGGTTGAGGTGGTGTGCCGTTGTCCCTTTTGGAAAAAAAACTGATGAATCTTAAAAAAAGGCTGGGAAAAAATAATGAAGCCAAAATGGTTATTTGTACAATGTTTTTGCTCCCAGAAAAGAATTCATGGACGAATTTACATGTGTAATACGGCAAAAGAAATTTGGAAACTTTGGTTAATCACCCATCAAGTTAATAGCAAGTCAAAGATAATAAGATGACCTTTTTGCGTTCCAAAACAATCTATGAACATTTCGTCATTATTTTTTTTTTTCGAAGCGAATCTATAGATGTGCCCTTTTGCCTGATTTAACTATAATTATTACTAGTATGTTTAAGCTCTTGATGAAGGTTACTCTAGTAGAACTACGCTAAGGAAGTTTCTTTAGGGCTCTACATCCCAAATGGAGAGCAAAGGTCACGGCGATTGAAGGGAGTCGGAAAGACTTAACATCTATAATATCTTGGATGAACTCATTGAAACCTCAAAGTCCATGAGATGATCATCAAGAATGAATTCTGACAATAGTCAAAGCAAAAGTTGAAAGGAATCTGTTGCCCCTTTCAAAGGCTAAGAAAGAATCTAAGTGATTGAAGAGTCGTGTCATAGACTTCCTTGTGGTCAAGTGAAGACGAAAGAGTAAGCCCATGAGACGGTAAGTAAGAGAACTTCTAAGAAGTTCTTTAAGAGAAGATGGTAGATTGTTTTCTTTAAAACAACCTTAGAATGACAAAAAGGACCTTTCAAAAGGGCGGGGAGGGGACGACAAAAAATGGCAAAAGTGCTGTTTGATCCCAGTAGACTGGAATAGTTCTTTTCTAGCCTGTTATAAGGGTGGCTTAGGCTAATCCGGATTGATCCAATCTAAACTACAAGAGAACAATGGACTTTCCCATGAACAATATAAAGTTATTGCAGAAAATAACTTTACTGCTAAATGAAGAACAAGAAAAAAAACAGAACTTGATTACTATTAATCTGCTAGGTTACAGATTACTAACTTTTTTATTTGTGAAAACTTGTTTATCTAATCAGTGTAGTAGGGGTCCTTTTATGCACCAAGTGAAACCCTTAATGGGCTTACAAAACGACGTTTAAAGTGATCATGGCATAATCTATTCACCTTAGTCATACTCATGCAAATATCACTTAAGCAGGAGTTCTATCGATCATATATGCCTAGCTGGTACTAACTTATACTAAACAAGTACCAACTCTATTACCTAGTACTAACATATATACTGGCTCATGTTTAGTACTAACGTATTTATAACTAACATACTAACTATTTCATATACTAACCCTGTACTAACTAACTTGTCTATTTTCTTCGAATCTTTAGCCATTCTTCTACTCAGCTACAATAAGTAGAACTAGAATTAGTAACTTGTTTTATAAGTAGCCTTTAAGCCTCTAAGTTGTAGAAATTATGGAAACCAACAATCCTCTCGCTAAAAACATGATGTTTCATGTTTAACAATCATGTTTCTTCAAGTTGCGGCCCCTTCTTGCACACTAGCGAGGATTGTATCCAAACTCACCTGACTACCTTCTTTAATATGGCTCTTTGGTGCAAACTAGAACTCTTTGTTACTATGTAAAACTTTTTGCCAAATACTTTAGCTTCTAGTCTTTGTCATCATCACAACATCTCAGCATCTCAGCAACTCAGCAACACAGCAATACCAACTAAGTTGGCCTTGTAGTTTTTGGCAAACTACTAGCCATAAATGGATTTGATATTTCTTTACCAGTAGCCGTTTGCTCTGGAATAGCCAATGCTTCATTGCAATAACATGGTGCGTTGATAACCATATAGTTTTGAGTAAACTATCAACTATCAACGGATTTGAGATGTCTTTACCAAAAGCCATTTTCTTTGGACTAGCCAACTCTTTACTGTAAATCATGGTGAGTTGAGAACCATATAGTTTTTGGCAAACTATCAACCATTAACGGATTTGAGAAGTCTTTACCAGAAGCCGTTTACTTTGGACTAGCCAGTTCTTGATGTCTATTAGACATAGTGAACTGATGACCATTTGTTGTGTGGTAATGAAACCAATACTTAAAGATCCTTCTCTCTTCCATCATAGCTTCCATATTCATCAATCTGTTTCTGAATGAACCTAAGCCAGTTTATAAAGCCACTTTCACTTTGCCAAGACTCATACTATCAATTTTAAAGACTTCATCTCTCAAGTGGTTTCTTTTGTGAGTGGATATTTTTTCCTTTCTGCGAGGCATATGCCAATCTCACAGTACCATCTTCCAGTATCTAAGTTTGTGATCTACAATTCTTATAGAAATTCCAACTCCTAAGAATCCATTCCTCTTGATTCTTCTAAATATCATCTTATGTATTTACATCAAACATTGTCCTTAAATCTCCCCAAAGAACTAGATCAACACCTTTTAGAGTAGATGATTCAAACCTCTAGCCTATCAAACATTGTCACCATTCTAGAAAGGTTTTAATCCATCTAGAACTTTCATCAGATCTAAAGATCCTGTAGTAGATGCACTCTGCTCCATGTCGGTCAAGATGATATAATTTTGATTCAAAGCTAATGATTGGAAATCTCTTCTCCAGGACTTCATAATCTATTATTCCTTCTTCATCTAGAACTAGCTTTAGAAAAGTCTTTAGATGCTCTTCTTCTTCAAGATCAGAGTCAGTCTTTTGCATTCTAGACTTCTTTGTTGCTTTCATCTGAAGTCTTCTCCCTGGTCTTTTTCTGGTACTCTCTTTATTTCCTTCTTGCTTAACTTCAACTTTAGTACTGTCAGGTTCATCAAGAACCTTTTCCTCATGTACTCCAGCTGCTTTCTTATTCATTTTCTTAATCATTCTTTCATCCCTCTCAAACCCAATAGGAACAAAGTCTACAATTCTTTCCTGTTCCTTGATGTATAAGACCTGAATCTCTTCAAGAGTCTTTTTGTTTAGCTGAGCATGTTTATATCTACATGTATGCTTAAGGTAGGTCATCATTAGGATTTTTAGTTGATATTTTTTTAGAGGTTTATTCTTGATTGCAGCTGCTCTTTCTTCAGCCAACTACTTCTTCCTATTTTCAAAATAATATGCAAGTAACTTGGCTCTTTCATCCACAGTAAACTTTTCCTGTTCTTTTTGAGTCCATTTGACAGCTAATTCATGATCAGCAAACTATTCTTGCACTGTCCACTTCATCATATAAATTTGCCCCCAATTGTATGTCTCAAAGATCTTGTTCTTGTCTTCGTGTCTCTCCAATTCTAGCTTCTTCATCAAGTTTCTGCTTGAAACCTTTATGCTGATTTCAGCATCTCCTCTTAATTTGTTCTATGCCTTTCACCTTGATCCTTTGATTTTACTTTTACTGGTTTAGGTTCTTCCTCAATAACCCATTTGCCTTTGTCTTTAGGATCAATAATTGGAAGTGGCTTCAAGGTCAAAACTGATATTGCTGGTCTTTCAGCATCTTTCTTGTCTTTGATTTCAACTCCTTTAAGCTTTGCCTTATCACTTAACATTACCAGAGCATCAGTAAGAAAAATATCTTCATCTTATTCAAAGAACACTTGATTTAGATAGGAAGGAAGTCAACGTCATTGGGAGTAATAGCTACTAACTTCTGGTTCTGGTTGGCTAGTACTTATGTTAAAAACCTAGTATCTAACTCCATATTATTACCGAGCCTTAGCATTAACTGGTTCTTTATTGCTTCCTCCCTTTTCTAAAACCTCTGTATCATGTGTCACATTTAGCTCCTTAGTCTCTTTACTTTGCCTCCACTCAGTCACAGCTTCCTCTGTGTCCATATAGTTCTTACCATAGGCTAAATCAGCATCAAGATCATCAAAGGCATCCAATGTAGGTCTTGGTTTGGTACTTTTCCTCCCCTATTTAGATATATGCTCCTTTTTTCCCAATATGTTCTTCATAGATAACCTTTTTACACTCTTTAACCATGCTTTGTGGTGTGAGATACTGGGCTTGCACTTCTTCTCCAGCTTCTTGATTCTAGTTTTTAATTTAAGGATCTTTGCAGCCTGAGCATCCTTGGCAGTCTCTAAAGCAAGAACCCTGTTTGACAAGTTAGTGCAAAGAGATAATAACTCCTCTAGATTCCAAGCCACCCCTCCAGCTACTTTCAGATGTGTTACAACCTGAATGAGGATCTATCATTAGATAACTGAACTCCTGATCCTCATTTATTTCCCACCAGTGCCACTTAAAGTTCATGCTTAGAGGGCTATGGGTATTGTCAGGTCTAGATGATGATTCTGTGACATTGGGTTGGTCTCCTACACTAGGTTGAGTAGGAGAAGGTGTTTGTTGGGGTTTAGTGGGTTGTTCTGAACCTTTACCCTCCTTTACTTCTGCAGATGCCAACATATTATAAAACAAAGGTGTAATTCTTCCTAAAAATTTTAGTCTTTTTCTGGACATGTTTGAGAAAACCTTTTGAGTATGAGCTGGTGTAATATAAACATCATTAAAAGGTTCACCAAGCTCAATTTGATTATTATTTGTTCAAAAACACTATTAAAAGGATCTTTCTGATACATAAGAAATATTACTTTTTAGGTATCCAAGTAACTCAACATACCATCAAAAATAAGTTTGGAAAAGTTAAACTTTTGATTTGTTGCCAAACATATAACAGCTGAAGCAATATTTATTGAAAACTCATTCCAGCTTGTAGATTTTGAACTTAGGCAATGAAGGATGGTATGTTCAGAAACTTCCCATTGAGGAAGAAAAGAGGGCTTTTTTGTAATTTAGCTGTATTAATTTCACCCTCATACCCCATCAATGCAAGGTTATGAAAAATAGCTTCATTTGCTGAGGCCAAAGCATTTGTTACCATCAGCAATCATTTAGAAGATGAGGAACTTCTTTATTGATGCTTCTGGTAACTTTACTGCACCTTGCTTAAATAACTAGTAGCCATGAATTTGCTTCCTACATCATTGAGCTTTTTGGGAAATAGCAGATGTTCCAAAAAACTGTTCAATATAAGAAATATAAATAGTAGGATTTACAGTGAGAGCATGATGTATCAAACTTGATGTAAGAAAGTCCACTATCTCATGAAATTCTGAATTTCCTGTTGTTTTCTCTATACACTGTCGACCATGTTGTGTTGATTGACAAATTCCAAATCAGCCATAGATGTGTTGAAAAGTTGGAGTGAGGTGTGGGGTATGATCGATTGGGAGAATATGAGGGTTTAGAAAAAGCAATTGAGATTTTATAGAGATGTGCCCTTTAGGGTATTTGAGTTTTATGACCGACTGAATAAACTTGAGTCTTTATCTTAAAGAAATAGTATTATAGAAAGAAAGACTAAGAATTATCCAATTCATAGCCCCTATAAGCAAGTTGTTGGCGGAAATATCTCAAAGGTTAGAATTAATTAATGAACATTTGTTATTCTTTCAAACAGTAGTAACGGTAACAAGCAACACAAACTTTATGCCTGAGCCCTAGCCACCCAACAACATTTGCCTACGTTCTAGTACTAACTTTGTGACCGGAGGTCAGCACTCTTAACTTGTTAGTTTCCATTTAGTACCCTCAAATCCAATCCAAACTATATCTTTAACCCAATCCAAGCATCAAAACCATTGTTAAACACTTTTGAGCAGCACTAACCAAGCCTAGCAGTATTAACTTTTGTTTTAGCAGTACAAAGTTTCTTCAGCAGTATTAACTAAGCTCAGCAGTATTAACTTGTTGTACTAACAGTACTAACTCTGTCTTCAATAATTATACAATAACATGCCTCTATTCTTCACAAGCACAATATGAAAAGAACTAAGATAGACATGTGAGATTCATGAGGATCCATATTTATGCCTACTAACCCATGAATAAAAGCGTTAAGAACTGTTGTCCATCCCAACATCATGAATATCCAATGCAGATATAATCAGAACAAATTCATCTACAAACCTGCCCCCCCCCCCAGACAAAACAAGTCATGAAAATCACCATCTTGCCTTACCTGAACTAATGCAGCTATAGGTTGAGCATGCCAATGTTAACAATCAAGAAATTGAACCTGCTAACATCAAAAGCTTTAGTTAAAAGATCAGCCACATTGTCATCAGTGTAAATTTTTAGCACCTGGATAAGCTTCTTCTCATAAGCATCCCTAATGAAGTGGTGCATAATCTCAATATGCTTTGTTTTGGAGTGAAACACTGGATTCTTGACAATGCTTTCATTATCAATGTAGATCTTTGTGTTCATAAAATTGAACCCATAGTCTAACATTTGATTCTGAATCCACAATACTTGCCCACAGTAGTTATTGGCATCAACAAGCAACCATACTCTGCCTCCTATAGTAGATAGTAGCCATTTAATTGTCTGCTTCTTGCACTGCCATGAAATAAGTCTCCTGCTAAGAAATTGACAACTTCCTGTTGTGGATTTCCTTTCAAGATTTGCTCCAGCATAATCACTATCTGAGTAGGCTTCCAAGTCAAATGATGACACTCTAGGATACCAAATGCCCAGTTTGGTTTTGTCTTTGAGGTACCTAAAGATCCTCTTCACAGCATGAAGATGTGAGGTCTTTAGATTTACCTGAAACTTAGAACAAGCATAGACTGCAAACATAATATCAGGCCTAGAAGCAGTCAAGTACATTAAAGAGCCAATCATGGATCTATAAAGATGTACATCCACATCAGCGGCTTCTTCCTCCTTGGTCAAAGGCTTCTGGGTCTCAATTGGAGTACTGGCAATCTTCATACTAGCAAAATCAAACTTCTTCAGGATCTCTGCAACATACTTATCCTGGCTTATGAAAATACCATCTTCTTTCTACTTGACCTGTAATCCAAGAAATAAGGTGAGCTCTCCCATAGAACTTATCTAGAATATGCTCTTCATCAATGCCTCAAAGTCATCACACCAAGACTTCTTTGTAGAACCAAAAATAATATCATCTACATAAACTTGCACCAACATGATATCATTCTTGTCCTTCTTGATGAAAAGAGTTTTTTCAATGGTTCCTCTTCTATATCCACTCTTCAACAAAGAAAGTAGATAAAGTAGCATACCAAGCTCTAGGAGCTTGGTGTAAACCATACAGAGCTTTTACACTTTGTAGACCCTTGTTAGGGAACTTAAGATCAACAAAACCTGAAGGTTAAGACATATACACTTCCTCATCAATTGTGCCATATAAGAAGGCACTCTTCACATCCATTTGATAAACTATGAATCCTATATAAGAAGCAAAGGCCAAAAAGATCTTGATGGCTTCATCCATAGACAATTAGGGGCAAAAACCTTATCATAGTCTATCCTTTCCTATTTATTTGTCTATATCCCTGGGCCCACACCAACCTTGCCTTCTATTTCTAACTACAACCACCTATTTCATCCTTCTTATTCTTGTAAACCTATTTTGTCCTAATTGACCTCTTTCTAAAAGGCAAATAAACCATAATCCAAACTTTCTGAATCTTGAATTGCAGCAGCTTTTCCTGCATGGCATCAACCCAACTTTCATCTTCAAGAGCTTGAGATATCTTCTTGGGTTCAATTTGAGAAAGGAAGCAAGCAAACAAACAGTGCTGGAAATCCTTGTGATTTATTTAGTCTTCTGCCCTTTTGAATATAGTCTAACATAAGCAGAGCCTTCAGAACTTTTGTGCACCCCTTACTTTGCCCTCCTTGTTTCATGAATGTTGATTTTGGATCTCCAAGAATTTGATTTGTAGGATGAATGGAGTGTATCCTTGATGTAGGAATAAGACTAACATTCACAGTGGTTTCTAAAGTAGTAAAGTCAGCCGCTGCACCCTCATCATCATAAGATACATTGGTAAAAATTCCATCACTTGAATTGTCATAAATATCCTCAAGAGCAGGTATTTGAGAATCATCTTGATCATTGTTGTTTAGATCTGGTCCACCAGCACTAAAAAAATTTGAAGGACTGGCAGTACTAATTGGTGTGCTAACAGTATTAACTGTGTTAGTACTGGTAGCTCCTAGACAATCATGCCTTGGAAGAAGCAAATCTTGTACCATTAAGCAGACTCCTTGCTAAAAGGCACCTTTAGCTAATCATTAGCCTCTATTTCTTGTCTTTTAAGCCCTTTCAAGTATCCTCCATAAAGGCTTGATCTCCTGGAGTCTTTTTGATACCTCATTTATCTTTGGACCAGTATCTCTATTAGGCTTTTCATCTCCATTCTTTGCTTCTGAGCTCTTGACTGTTGAAGTATAAGAAGACCATAATGGCAGCATAAAGTATTCTTGAGCAGGTTCAGCTTCCATTTAAGAGTTTCCTGTATTAATATTATCTTGTGTACCTACACTATGATTAGCTTCTTTTAGACCTGAAGTTTTGTTAGCTTTATTTTCTGCAGTAACAACCTGATAGTTCATTGAATCAGTTAAATAATCAAGATCAAACAGCCAATTAGGTCCTTTCCCTGCAACATTAGGTTTATTTTCTAAAATGTTTATATGCAGGTTTTCTTCAACCCTCTTGGTTTCTTAATTATATACCCTTAAGCCTTTTCATTTAGCAGAATACCCCAACTAAAAACCCTTATCAGACTTTTGTGCTCAAACTTGCCCAGGTGGTCAATGCTATTCAAGATGGTCACATGACACCCAAAGGGTCTTATATAGCTTATGATTGGTATTTTACCAGTTATAAGTTCATAAGGTGTCTTGTTTTGAGGCTTGGTCACTAACACAATATTCAGGACATAGCAAGTAGTACTAACTGCTTCAGCCCAAAAAGTGTTAGGTTGCTTCAAAAATGGAATCTGCTAGCCATTGTTCTTAGCATCAGACTCAATTAGTTGGGTCTTGTTTTCCGCTCAGCAAAATCCAATTTTGTTGTGGAGTTCTTGGCTATTGCCTGTTTATTCTTTCTTGATCCCTTATGACCCACAAAATTTAATAATGTCCTTGTTCTTAAATTCTGTACCATTATCACATCTAATAGTTTTAACCTTTTGATTTAATTGGTTCTCAATTTGTCTTATAAAGTCCTTAAGGACCTTCTATAGTATTTCATCCTTAGTTCTTAAAAAGAACACCCAACTAAACCTGCTAAAATCATCAGTGATAACAAGGCAATAAGTCTTATGGTTTATGCTCCTTACAAATGTGGGTCCAAATAAGTCCATATGTAAAAGCTGTAAGGGCTGACTAATAGAGCTCACTAATTTGGCCTTACAGGAGGCTTTGTGTTGCTTTCCTTTCTGACAAGCAACACAGGTGTGGTCGTTTTGAAAAATCTTTGAAGGTAAACCTCTTACAAGGTTTCCCTTTACAAGTTTGTTTAAGTTTTTAAAGTTAACATGACCCAACCTCCTATGTCATTTGTTAGATTCATCAACTGTGGCCTTTGCAATCAAACAAGCTAAACCTCCAGTAAGAACAATTTTCTCTAGGTTGAAACTGTACATATTGTTTTGTCTGGGGACTCTAAGTAATACTTGATTGTCATCAGGCAACTTAAAGTCAGGGGACAACACAAGACATCCCTAGTGCTCTGTGACGTGCAAGAGAAACTTGTTCTTCTTGTCACACATTTGTGACACAAAAAAGAGATTAAAATGCTGTAGTTCTTTCACAAAGCACACATCCTCAAAATCTAACTTTCTAGTTTTTATTTTCCTTTACCAGATATATAACCTTTACTACCTCCAAAAGCAACAGGGCTACCATTATAGTCTTGATATTCAACAAGGTAGGCTTTGTTTCTAGTCATGTGTCTAGAACATCGACTATCAACAATCCCTTTGTTCTTTAAAGCTTTTTGTGGATCATCCTGCACATCAAATAAGAGAAATTAGTTTCTCTTAGAGACCCAAGCCATTGCTGACTTAGGTCTGCCTAGTTGATCTTTGAAATTAACATTTTTACTAAAGTTTGATCCACTATTGTATTTGGAGACTTTGTTCCAGTAATGTCTTTTGGGTCTCCAATTACAACCTGCTAAGGCCTTAACAGCAGTTTCTCTATTTCCCCCAACAACACTAACTGTTTTATCCCCAACAGTATTTACTTTAAGATTTGTAAAATTTGCTTTTGGTGCTGTTGTTCTATTAAATGGCCTTCTAATAGGTGAATGAGACTTATAAAAATTATTTCTTGGTCTGATTTCATTCACAATGGGTCTGGCAGTATTAACTTTCCTAGCAGTGTAGTTGTTGTTGCTTGACCAAAAAGATTCAGAAAAGATTTTATATAGCTAGTATTAATGGAATATATGCCTAGTTTTAGTTAGTAATTGTTTGCCAACAAACTTGCTTGACGTGATTAATCTTTGCACATTGTTCCACACTGGTCTATTCTCCCCTTGACCAGTAGCCTTACCCTTCTATTTGTTCAATTCAACCTGTTTAGCCAATCTTTTCTCATGGAAATCACAATCTCTAATAAGATGGCTAAAGCTGCCACAAACAAAGCATGCCTTTTTAGTGAAACCATATCCCAACCCCAGCTTTTTGGACATCAAGCCATTCCAGTCTCTCTTGTCTGCTTTAGGAATTAAACTATATGTGTTTTGTTCTTTAACAGTTTTCCTATGACTTTTTACATGCTTAACGGTATTAACAAAAGCAAAACTAGGTTTTTCCTGTTCTTTTGAAGGTTCAATCACATATTCATCATCACTATCTGACTCATACTCCTTAATGATAGGAGCATTAGACCAAACTTTCGATTTACTGACTGCTGTGGGTTCATTTACAGCTGGTTTAGACACGAAGTCAGGTGTTTCTACACTAGAATTTGATTCATAAGAGGCAGTATCACTGGTTTTAGCATTAGATTCACTAGTTTTAGACTGTTTTCGACCATATGTAAACTTTGACTCATCTATTCCAAAATCAGACTTAGAAGGCATATAGATTCCAGTCATTGAAGGGGGAACTGCATGCAATCCTTCAACTTTTACAAATCTATCATTCACAGGACTATCTTCTGCATCACTAGACCGACTGTCAAACACACTTTCAAGAACTTCTTTTTCATAACTTAAGACACATTCATGTATTTGATTTCCATACCCAAGCCAAGATTTGTCCCTAGTACTTATTTGACTATTTAGTAGTTTACTAAGGCCTTTAGAAGAACTTTGAAAATTTTCTAGTTTGGTTTTTAATTCTTCCTTTTCTTTTACAGCTTCTGCTAATAGTTTTTTATGATATTTTGTGAGGAACATTAGTTTTTTTCATCTAAATCAACCTTTTCATAAACTAATTTTTTCTTCATAAAATAAGTGTGATTTTGTTGATGGACAGAATAATGCAGCTTCTACCTTTTTTAAAGCTTGAGTATAGGCTTGAATTTCTATACTAGCTACACCAAGTTGTTCCCTTTGTTCATCATATAATTTCTTAAGCTTAGCATAAGATTCATCACATTCTTTTGAACAAGATGTTACCTCAGTGTTCGAGCCTGAGTTGTTGTGAGCCATTAAAGCAAAGTTCTCTTGCTCATCTTCTGCATGACCAGTCCAATCAACACCATCCCCATTAAGAGTTACTAAAGCTTTAGGTTCCTCCTGTTTTCCAGGTCTCCTCCCATTGTCTTTCGCTTTATATCCAGTGTTCTCTGCATCTCTCCTTCTGCTTTCTTGATTTCCTTTTGATCTGCACTCTCTAGCAAAGTACCATGTGTTATGGCAATTGAAGTACTCAACCTTGGTCTTGTCAAAGCCAACTGGTTCCTTGGCATCAAATTGCAGCCTTCTCCCTGTCTTCTTGTAAAACTTCTTTAATCTTATGGAAATCATGGCCACTTGCCATTTCAAATCCATCTCTTCTAAATCAAACTCATCAACCTATTCAAGATCTTCATGATTCCAATTGTGGATCCACTTGATTGATTAGCCCACAAGAAGGGAGTACTTGAGTTCATCAGTGCTATGATGAATGAGCCTTTTTTTGTGAGTTATCGCCAGAAGAAGTAGAAACACCATAAGCAGTACTAACATCATTAGTACTGTTAGTGCTTTCAGAAGAAACAAACGCCACATTCTGTGTGCTGAAAGATGATGCAGTAGAGCCTTTAATATCATACTCAAAGACTCTAAGGTTGTTATAGAGATCATCGAAACTAAGAGTATCTACTCCTGGCTTGGTCCTCATTATTAAGGATACTTGGGAACAGGAAGCAGGTAAAGACCTAAGAAACTTCTGATTGGCATCTTCAGTGGAGACACCTATACTATGAATCTCAAGTTGACTCAGAAGACTCTGAAACCTGTCATAACATTTATGCAATTCTTCTAAGTTGGATACAGAAAAGCTTTTAAATTGTTGCTTGAGAATGTATTTCTGCATCTTCTTAGATTCATCATTGCCACCAAATCTGGATTTGATAGCTTCCCACATATCTTTAGCATCATTCATTTTGTGAAATTTTGCTAAATGGTCTTCTGGTATAGACATGAGCATGGCAGTCCTTGCTTTTCTTTCTCTTTCTCTAGCTAAAATCTCTTTAGCGGTTTTAGGAGGCAAAACCCTTATTTGTCCATTTCTATCTGTTGAGACTTGTACTGGACCATTTCCCTTTTGTATGACTTCCCATATAGGATAATCTGTAATGCCCCCCGAGAGTAAATTTCCATTTTCATGGCCTATATGTCATACTTACCTTTCTTCAGAATAGGGAGTTTATATTGACCTGAGTTTGTGACGGGGCTTGTTAGTGCTAGGAGTAACTGGTGGTGGTGGGTTGTGAATTATCATTCATGAAAATTTCATCCTTCTACCATGCCATTGAATAGATCTGAAAGGTAAAGTTTTATAACAGATCTGTTTTGATTCTTCTTACTCAGAGTTTCTCAACCTGGCTCTGATACCACTTGTTGATCCCAGTCTGAATAGATCTTTCTAGCCTGTTAAGGGTGGTAGCTAATCTGGATAGATCCAAACTAACTACCAGAGAAACAATGACTATGAACAATATAAGTTATGCGGAAACTAATTATACCTGCTAAGAAGAAACTATGAATAATAACAGGAACTTTGTCTACTATTAATCTTAGCGAGAGCTGGTTACTGATTACTAACTATGAATTATTTATGAAAACTTGTATAATCTAACTAGTTGCCGTTAGGGTTCCTTTTATACACCAGGAAACCCTAATGGTCTATACAAAACGCGTTAAGTTATTATGCATATCTAATTCTTAATATATCACATGCCATATACTTATAGCGAGTAACTATCTATATATATGCCCCCCCTAGCAGAAAAAACACAAATCCACAAAACCCATAGTATAAACTTACTACTAACAGTACTAACTATACTACCAGTACTAACATATATACTGGCAATACTAACTATTTATAACTAACAGTACTAGCTACTTAGTCTATTTTCTTGAATCTTTAGCATTCTTCACCAGCAGCACTAAGTAGAACTAGCAATAGTAACTTGTATAAGTAGCAGCACTAAGTTGTAGAAACTTCTGAAACCCAACAAAGTGAAAGGAAGTGTTTTAGATGCGGAGATCCAAATCATCTTATTAGAGAATGTTCAAAGCCACCGAGAGACAAGAACCAAAGAGCATTTGTTAGAGGCTCTTGGAGCGATAGTGGTGAAGAAGATGATGAAAAGATCCAAGAAGAGACATGTCTTGTTGCTCAAGCACCAAATGAGGTATGTTCCGAATCTTCTTACTTTAGTGATAAAAACTCATCAATTGATGATTTAGCTTTAGACAATGAATATGATAAATTGGCAAAATGAGTTTAAAGATAATCACTAAGAACAAAAGGTTAAAATCTATTAGAAATAGTCTAGAAAATGAGCTTAGAGAATTAAAAGATAAATTATCCACACTCGAGAAAAACATTGGAGTTGATCTCGATTGTGCAAAATGTCATACACTTAAAATTGAAAATGAAAAGCTCAAAGAAGAATCTACTAGATTAAACAAATTTAAAAAGAGTACACATTGCTTGAATGAAATGTTAAATAATCAAAAACCCTCCGGAAATAAAATTTGTAAAAGCTCAAAAAAGACGTCTTCTGATGGAGGTCCCAAAATTATGGGCGGCCCCCTTAATGTTTAGGCGGCCCTCAAAATAAATATGGGACTGCCACCAGCAACGTCTGGTTCTGAGAAAAGTGTGTCTTTTCAAAAATCTATTTTGGGTCCTAGACCAAAACACATAATTTGTAAACCAAAGTTCGTAAATTCCTGTGGCTGCTTTAGTGACAATGAGTCAACAATTTATAAACCATTGACCAAGCCCGGAGGTTGGATTTTCAAAAACTTATTTTTGAATCAAAAAACTCCACCCTGCCTAGGAAGGTAATTAATAATTATTCTCTATCCTAAAACACCGCCAACCAAAAAGACATTTGGACGACCAAAACCAACCTCATGGATTTCATGTAAGTTGGAACAACTTTTCACGTCAAAGTTACATGCCATGGGAAATGTTTCTTCCATTCTCACATCCTAACCAATTGCATCAAATGCAAGGGATGTTTGGCACTAACAACTTTGGACCCATGAGATATTGGGGACCAAATGTTTGAGTTATTGTCTTATATAAATAGATATGCCTTGGAATCGACTTGGAGCCCGATGAATGGATCAAGGATAGTGGATGCTCTAAACACATGACGGGCAACCGAAAGCTCTTCTCTAACTTACAAGGCTATAAATGGATTCTACTCTGGTTATCGTAATTTTTTGGTAGTAATCTTTGCAGTAACATCTTTGGCAAAGGGTGACGATTTCTAGATGACTCTCTCAAAATAGATAAATGTAGACACATCAGTGATAATTTAGGATTTAATTTGCTAAGTATAGGATAAATATGTGATAATAACTGTAGAGTAACTTTCTCTGAACATGATAGTGAAATCACTAAGGATGGTAAAGTTATAGGTAGAGGTATTAGGAAGAAAGGCTTGTATGTGATGGAAAATTAGGAAATAAGCCAAAGGACAAAATATGTCTTGCCCAACGATTTGATTGAAAAACTCCACATTGTGGCATAGGAGATTGGTTACGCATAATATGTGTTCTCATTCAATCGTTAGCTTCTAAGGAATTAGTCAGAAACTTACCTAAGCTTAGGTTTGATCAACACTTTTTTGATGCTTGCCAAAAATGGCTAAACAAAGCTCACTTTAGTCACAAAGCTAAGAACATAGTCTCAAGACTAGATGATTAGAAATTCTACACATGGATATTTTGGTGCCGTCCACAAGTACGGAGTTAAGGAGGAAATTCCAACACTTAGTCAAATAGTTGCATTGACTACTCGTAGCGTACACTTGGACTGATTTCGCTTAAGAATAAAACCGAACATTAGATCAAATTCGAAATATTTGTAAGAAAAATCCAAAACCATATTATGATGTACAATAGTGTCAATAGAATCCGACCACACCCGGATAGAGAATTGCATAATTAAGCTGCAATTTGGAGAGTTTTGTAATGCCAATGGTAATACTCATAACTTCTCGGCTCCACGCGACTCCTCAATCAAATGGCGTGGTTGAAAAGAAAAATAGGACACTTCGGAAATTGAGTAGAACATGTTGAATGAGCCCAATCTTCTACCCAAATTTTCTGGGTTTTTTGTACGCAGAGATACTTCAACATACATTCTCAACCGAATCCTAATTAGAGCCATCCTAGGAAAAACACCTTATGAAATCTTGAGAGGTAGGAAACCTACTCTTGACTATTTTAGAGTGTTTGGAAGCAAGTGCTTCATTTTAAACACAAGACTACCTTACCAAGTTTGACCCAAAGTCATACGAAGGTGTCTTTTTAGGTTACTCCCAAAATAGTAAAGCCTATATCATCCTTAATAAACACACTAGGAAAATCAAAGAATCACTCAACGTGACATTCGATGAAACTCCTCCACCCTCTAAGACATCACCCTTGGTGGATGATGACTTAGATGAAGAATAAGCCATTAGGGAAATCAAAAAGAAAAACCTAGAAAATGCTGTTGAGGATGAAACCTTAGAGATTGACGATATAGTCAATATTAAGGAATCTAGGAACCATCCCTTAGAAAATGTCATAGAAAACCTTAACCAACTAAACCCTAGGTCTGAAGCCCAAAACCAAAGTTAACTTCTTTTATTTTATGATCAACCTAATTAGAAACCTAAGAATGTGAATGAAGCCTTAGGAGATGAAAGTTGGATAGTCGCTATGCAAGAAGAATTAAATCAATTCATTGCTAACGACGTTTGGGAGTTAGTTCCTCAACCTAGGAATATGACAATCATAGGAACTAAGTGGGTATTTAGAAATAAGTTAGACGAGAATGGTATTGTTTCTCGAAATAAGGCTAGGTTAGTTGCTCAAGGCTACAACCAACAAGAGGGCATCGATTATGATGAAACTTATGCCCCGGTTGCTAGACTTGAGTCCATTAGAATATTATTTGCTTATGCTTGCGCCTTAGATTTTAAATTATTTCAAATGGATGTAAAAGGTGCATTCCTGAACGATTTTATCAATGAGGATCGGTATATGTGGCCAACCACCGTGGATTCTTGATTTCGAAAAACCGGATCATGTTATAGAGAATTACAAAAGAAAGCTTTATTGGTCCTTAAACAAGCACCACAAAGCTTTTTGGTATGATAGATTAAAAGCTTTTCTTATTAAACATGAATATAAAATAGGAATGGTAGATAACACTCTTTTTACTAAGAAGAAAAGTTCAAATCTCATCATTGTTCAAATATATGTCGATGACATTATATTCGGTTCGACTTGTCAAGACATGTGTGATGAATTTGCCAAAATCATGCATGACGAGTTCGAGATGAGCATGATGGGTGAACTTAACTTATTCTTTAGATTACAAATATAAACAAATGGAAGACGGGTATATTCTTTAATCAATCTAAGTATATTAAAGAAATGCTTGAGAAATTTGGTCTAGAAGATTCTTTAAACCAATTGAAATACCCCGATCGTCCTCCATACTAACTCACGTACAGATGAAGAATGTGAGTCCGTAGATAGTACCAAGAAAGATGAAGAGTGTGAGTCGGTAGATAGTACCAAGTATCGATGCATGATAGGTAGTTTATTATACCTAACGGCAAGTAGACCTGATATCATGTTTAGTGTTTGCCTTTGTGCCCCCTTTCAATAGGCTCCCAAAACCTCTCACCTTGAAGCGGTTAAACGTATCTTTCGATACATTAAAGGCACTACGCACTTAGGATTAGGTATCCTAAGGGGACCGGCATAAAAACCATAGTATATGCCTACTCTGATCATGTGGGAAATTATATGGACCGAAATAGCACTAGCGGTATTTGTACGTTCGTGGGATGTTGTTTGACATCTTGGTTCTCGAAGAAACAAACCGCTCTGGCTATATCCACTACCGAAGCCGAATACGTAAGCGCCGGAAAGGCATGTCAACAAGCACTATGGATAAAACAAGATCTCATCGACTACGACATACGACTCGACGACGTTCCCATCATGTGCGACAACAAAGGCACGATTAACCTTAGCAAAAACCCGGTGCAACATTCTCATACCAAACACATCGAAATACGTCACCACTTTCTTCGCTATAATGTCCAGAAAAGACATATCTCAATTGAAAAAGTGCCGTCTGTCGACAACATCGTCGACATCCTTACTAAACCCCTTAAACGTGAATCGTTTAACTATTTACGTCTTGGTTTAGGAATGATGAAACACATTCCATAAACCTTATGTGGCCACTTCTCCTTCTTCTAGTTTTGATTCTAGTCCATGTTCCACTCCGTGTCGTGACAACTTGAATACTTCATCCGAAGTACTTTAAGCATTTTTAATTGGTGAAATGCAAATTAAAATGTCACTCCTCTTTGTTAAATTTTCGTCAAAAACTCAAATCAAAAACTCTTTACTGAGGGCAGCCCCCATATAGGCGGCCCCCTAATATATTTGGGACCGCTAAAAGATATGGGACGGCCATCAGCAGACCATAATATGGAACACTTAAACAAAAATTTTCAAAACCCAAAAACAAACACTCCTTTATCTGCTGCCATTGACGAACATGCACAAGAGCCCACCAAAACTCAAATCAAACCATTAAAACATCAATAGAAGATCAAATCAACACTAATAATAAATCCTAACATCACAAAGATCATCAATTGTAAGTCATTTCATCTATTTTCTTTCAATCTGAGTCTAGGGTTCATGATGAACACAAAAATTGAAATTGGAGATCTTTGATTTTTCTTTCAATTTTGTACAATTAAGACTACTAGGATACAATGTACAATAAATATGTTTCCCGTAGACATAGGATTTGCATACATTAGTAAGATTAAACGAAAAATTGATTTTGAACAAAAACCCCAATTTTATTTTCAAATCACTCACGTTAGGAACATAATAAAATTGTTGTTATGCATTGTTAATCCAATCTAAAAATGTTTTCAAACATATGCATAATGATCTCATGAACAAATTTTGATATACATAATTCATATCTATTTTTCGACTTGTTTGGTTGAACAAAATCAAACTAAGGAGTGTTTGGGTTAACTCTTAGGATGTTATATTTAGGTTGAGTTAATCGGTACTCCACATTTGTTGCATATAGACACATACTAGGCATGAACTCAAAACTCCAATACAAGCATAAGACATTAAAATATGATTGTGTTTGTCTCATTTTAGGTAACAATGCCTCGAAAAACCAAACAAACAATTTTTCCAAACATAATCCTTTCAACTTTGCCTTTGGCACTCAAAATGACTCACTATTTCTTCCTGCATCATCATGTCACATGATGTATTGCATCTTAACAAGTACTCCTTTCAACTTTGCCTACTTTCTAACCAAACGAGTTGAAAAAAATTAAAAATCAACCAAATTCTACAATGCCATATGGAATGATTTTAAATTTTCTATATGAACATATCATCAAAATTAATCCTCAATACAAATCATACTGGCCATCCATGAAACCTTGGGTTCATCCTACTCATCTCAAATCAATTAACTACATATCCTCTGAAGAATTTACAAGTCTTGACTCAAATGATGGTTGAAATATTCCTCTAGAATTATTGCTAGGGATACATACTATTAATACTATCTTAACCTCTATCATGGATAATCAAGTACGTGTATAATGTGTCTACATTATTATTTCATGCTTGCTATGCGACATTTAATAAACCTTTAAGTCATTTATATGCTTAAACTTGGCTACATTACATGACTTCTCTTCTCCTTTAGATATATTATGTGATTCTTGAAGTGATGTAAAGGCCATAATCGCTCTTCTAATTCTTACTAACCACTCTGAAAAAGGATTGAACTTTTGAAAATTTTTATAAATCTCCAAAAAACGGTCCCCTTTAATGTTGGGCGGCTCCCTAATATATATGGGACCGCCACCAATATAAGGGACCGCCATCACGAGAAACACGAAATATTCTTGTCCCCTCCTTGTCTGTAACTTTTACCTTATTCTTCCTAGGTCTAGCTGTCCTTTCCCTTCTAAACTAAACACTCATTAGAACTCTCTTCCAACAAAAC
This sequence comes from Tanacetum coccineum, assembly GCA_026074375.1. NCBI lineage: Eukaryota > Viridiplantae > Streptophyta > Magnoliopsida > Asterales > Asteraceae > Tanacetum > Tanacetum coccineum. The sequence goes on from BQNB010093534.1 coordinate 26,048, forward strand.
TATGCCTTTCCCAAAATTCTTTTATATAAACATCATTCTTTTACATCTCAAATCACCATCTCTCTTATAAACATCTCCTCAAATTCTCAATGTCATCTTCTAACAAATCTCCTCGTGACTACTCACGAAAACAGAAAAGAGCAATTCTTGAACCTTGGAAACAAAGTCATAATCTTCCACTGATTGATGGTTTTTACACTATATATATAATATATAATCAAATATAAAATATATATAAGTCTAAAAATCAACAAGATCAATACAACCGAGAAGTAGTATAGAGTGTTCCCGGGTCGTT
>BQNB010093535.1:0-26344 GCA_026074375.1 Tanacetum coccineum
TATTAGTCGTGGTGTATGCTTTCGAGAAATTCCGGCCTTACTTAGTCTTATCAAAGACCATAGTGTATACGGACCACTCGGGTCTTAAGTATCTTCTTGCTAAGCAAGATGCTAAGCCGAGATTACTCCGATGGATTCTCCTACTCCAAGAATTTGATGTCATTATTCGTGATAAAAAAGGAGCAGAAAATCTCGCGGCCGACCATTTGTCTAGATTACCAAAACATTTCCTCTCGAGACCCTCGGAATGATATCTTTTCATAGTAATTCTAGTACCCCGTGGTTTGCCGACATTGCAAATTACCATGCGGGAAATTTTGTAGTGAAAGGGATGTCGTCCCAACAAAAGAAGAAATTCTTTAAGGACGTTAAGCATTATTTTTTGGATGACCCCTACTTGTTTAAGATTTGTGCAGATCAAGTGATTAGGCAATGTGTTCACGGCCAAGAAGCCATTGATATCCTCACTACTTGCCATAATGAACCCACCGGGGGACATCATGGTGCGAACTACACCGCTAAGAAAGTCTTTGATTCCGGTTTCTATTAGCCAGCTATTTACCATGATGCCCATGACATGGTGAAGTCTTGTGACTCATGTCAACATCAAGGCAAAATCTTGTAAAAAGATGAAATGCCTCAAAATGCAATTCAAGTATGCAAGATCTTTGACGTATGGGGCATCGACTTTATGGGACCGTTCCCTTCTTCTCGAGAGAACAAATATATTCTCATGGTCGTTGACTACTTGTCTAAATGGGTTGAATCAAAAGTGCTCCCCAAAAATGATGCCTGGGTCGTTGTTAAATTCTTGAAATCTCTTTTTGCCCGATTTGGAACTCCTCGTGCTATAATTAGTGATCGCGGCACTCATTTTTGTAATGATCAATTCGCTAAAGTCATGCTTAAGTATGGAGTTACCCACCGTCTTTCTACCGCGTATCATCCACAAACTAGTGGACAGTTAGAGGCTTCAAATCGTGGTTTAAACGTATTTTATAAAGGACCGTAGGAGAAAACCGTGCTTCATGGTTCGATAAGTTAGATGATGCATTATGTGCCTTCCGTACCGTTTTCAAAACACCCATCGGGTGCACTCCTTATAAGCTCGTATATGGAAAGGCTTGCCATCTTCCTATCGAACTTGAACACAAGGCCTATTGGGCCTTAAAGCATTGTAATTTTGATCTTAAGACCGCGGGTGATCACCGAAAAGTTCAAATGAATGAATTAAATGAACTCCGGGATCAAGCTTACGAGAACTCTTTAATCTACAAAGAGAAAATAAAGAAGATTCATAACTCAAAGATTAAGAACCGTGTCTTCAACGTTGGTGATCGAGTTCTTCTCTTCAATTCTCGATTAAAGATTTTCTCAGGAAAGCTCAAAACCTGTTGGACTGGACCATTCACCGTTGCTCAAGTTTTCCCTTATGGAACCATCGAGTTATCTCAAACTGACGGACCTAACTTCAAGGTGAATGGTCATAGACTTAAGCACTATTTTAGAGGGGACATACCACTAATGGTTGTCCCAGATCTCCAAACCTTCCCCATGGACCATTAAATTCGGGGTCGAGTCAGGCTCGTGAATCGTTTATAAAAAATAAGCGCTTCGCGGGTGGCAACCCATGCTTATCCCTAGTAGTAGTATATTAATGAATAAGTGTGATGTGAGGAGGCTCGCCTCTTCCTTTCTCGTGTTTCGTGTTTTGTGTTTTATGTCCAGGATTGCCCAAATTTTGAAGACTCTCGTGCTCATGGTTTTGTCCATCGTTCACTCGATCTTCAATCCTTCGCATGCTTATATATGGGAATCCGATATCCTAGATCTTATTGACTAACGTTTATCTATTAGCATAATTAATAAACGACTTTAGATTTGCGTAGAGACCCCTTAATATTTGGATTATGCTTTGAAATTAGTATGGGGGTGACAGTCTCACATTGAGGACAATGTGTAGTTCTAATATGGGGGGGATCTTTCGATTCGATCTTACTTGCATTTGCCTTGTCTTCACGTAACCCCGTTTTGCCACCAAAAATAGCAAAAATATGCCAAAATTAAAAATTTTCAAAAATAGAATAAGTGGTTTGACATGAATTTTTGTCTTTTTAAGGAATAAATTTTGACTTGATCGAGCATGTTGCGCTCTAAGCTTGCCCCTTAACTTATATAAATTTAAGCTTTTGCTAGTCTTTTATACAAGAAGCTTTAAAACGCGAATTCTAGCTTGAAAAAACCAAGAGTTTGCAAGTTTCCATGATAGACTTTAAATATGCTAAGCTTGTTTTTATTAGACTAAGCATTCGCGGATCTTTTTATTAAAGATTTTAAATTTGCGAATAACAAGAAATGATAGAGTTTTATATAAGTTAGATGCTAAACATAGAGTAGTTGGATCTCTTTAAGGCTCATAAAAGTTAATTGTGGCTTTTTGCTCCCATCAGCTTAATAAACGTTATATAATTGTTAAATAAATAAAGTTGCTTTGGTTTTTGCGATTCTTAGTTTAGATCACTTCGTAGAGATTCCTTCTAGTAAAATTAAGGTACACATCGAGGTTTTGTTAGTGTTGTGGGGAAATAGGCTTCTAATTCCTGACGTCTCGCTACCGTTGTCTAGGTAGTTAAAAGACCACAAGACTTGAAATTTGGCTATAATAATAATTAAGTAATAAACCGAAGCCGAAATAAGACTACTACCTCTTGCCGGCTCACAACCGATGTGGTAGTCGTTTAAAAGGTGGAGGTAATAATAATAATAAAAACTGTAGGCTGATAAAAGTTTACTGCCTCTTGCCGGCTCACAACCGATGTGGCAGTCTTCTAAATAAGGCACATAGTAAGAATAATCCGAGACTGATAAAAGTTTGTTGCATCTTGCTGACTCATAACCGATGTTGCAGCCCTTAAAAAGGTCGATGATTACCGAAGTCAAAATAAGACTCCTGGACCATGGTCGGCTCGCATACCGATGTGGCAGTTGTTTAAAAGACCGAGGTCTAATAATGTTGCAATAATAATAATAATAAAGCCAAATTTCGACTCTGGGTTATCTAAATAGGTTAACCCCTAAATCATGCGAAATTAAAACCTTAATATGGACCTTATTCACACCATATCGTCTCTTTAGGAAAGGATTTCAAACTAATTGTGGTCTAAACCGGGTTTACTTTACACGAATAAGAATTTAATTTATTTGTCACTAACAATAAGAATAAAACCTTTAGAGGACTTAGGAATAAGGGAGCGGAAAGTAGCTATGCATACATAATTAGCATTTATGAGTAGCGTTAGCATCTTAACTTGTATTTAGCAATGATTTCGTTTTTAAGCTTGGTTTGGGGCGGGTGAAAAATCAAGGACGATGAATTTATCCTTTATGTTTCTTGTTCCGTGAAGTTTTGATATGTATAATAATAATAAATGCATAAAAGTGGCAAAACAGGGAGCTTTTCAAAACTAGTGATTTTTTAATCCCCTTAGATGAACACTTAGCTACTTTTCTAGGTAATTAGTCTAAGGGGGTGGAATTTTTTGGTTTTCTAAGTGTGTTTATGACATTGCGTGAGGACACGATAATAGCTTAGTATGGGAGATTTGGTATGTGCTTAAATACACATACCTTTTACCAAATAAAATGAGCTAAAAAGACCACTAACGAACTTAAAATGCCATATATGTGCTTGTTTTGCTTTGTGTACTGTGCAGGTATCGAAAATTTAGAAAAGGACAAAAACAATGGAAAAAGGACAAAACCCAAGCACAAGATTGGAAGAGTATGAGAAACCAAAGCCGAATGCGTATTTATCGTTAATGGGCCAACCCGTACCTATTTTATTGGGCCAGGTCAGCCCATTAAGATTTACACTTTATAAACTTTAAGCCTAAATTTGTAAGCCTTATGCATATCTATAAATCCTATCCATAAACCATTCCTGGCCCAAGATTAAGTCAAAGCCCAAGCCCGGTTAAAGTTTATAATAAACAGGTCAAAAGTTACTATTCTACTTTCCCTTTCCCTCCTGTTTTTACACAGCTATGAACTCACAACAAATCAGGGTAAATCACCTCTTCACCTCATGCTTAATGAGCTTCTAGATGAACCTAACAATCTCTGACACTCACTATGACGCACTGACAATCCCACACAATATCATTGGTTGATAAGACGTGTACTTGATCCAACGATGCTAAATTGATAGATTGAAGATGGTTATGATTGAAGGGTCAAGATTGAAGATTGGGGAGCGTCTTAAGGCTTTAGATCCTTCCACTCCTCACTATAAAAGGAGACCTCCACACACAGAGTTGGGTGTGTAGGATTTAGCTTAAGCTTTTTAGTAGTCTAGTAGCTTTTAGTTGTTTTCATCTTAATTTTCATTGTAACTTCCTTTTCTAAGTATTGTAACCATTTTGTTAATCAATAAAATTCTGTTTGATTTAAATTCGTGTTTAATTCAAGTTTTTCTCTTATGCAATCATGGTTTAAGTTGTTCAAATTCATGTAATAAGCTTCTAATAAGCTCTTAATTACTATATAAGCTTGCTCATACTCAATTAAGCCTTCAAAAGCTTAACTGAGTTTTGATATTCATCAAAAATCTCTCTCCCCTAAAATACCTTAGCTTAATTAGATGATAAGCCAATCATGGAAGGGCTTATGGATAATACCAGCTTATCTTTGATAAGTAGGAGCTTGTAGAATAGCTTTAAGAGCATTATTTGATCCTTATTTGAGCTAGGATCAAGGTACACTCTCTATTTTCCATTTATAGATTTATTTCTTGTTTAGCTTATCATATTGCTTATTGCTTGCTTATTTTTGCTTATTATTGCTTATTTAGTCTTATTAGATCTTATTGATGCTTATTAGTAATAGTTTTTAGCTTATGACTTATTTGAATGTTGTTTTCATATAAATTGGCTTGTTTATGCTTATTGTTCTATCTTATTAGTTAGTGCTTATTTGTGGTTAAAGTTTTCTTATTTGGACTTAATTTCATTAGATCTTAATCTGTTTTAGCTTTTTATAACTTATTGAAAACTGTTTTCAGCTTAAAAATGTTTTTCAAATAGACTAAGGGGTGTTTGGCACAAGCAGTATTGTGTCCTTTAAACCAAGTTTGATAAGCTCAAACTAAGCTTATAAGTCAGTTTTTATAAGTTTTTAAAGTTAAATGCTTAAAATTTAAGGTCTAATCTATCCATGGTTTGAATCTGTGGTTTCTATGTTTTATAAGCTAGCTTATTTGGTTAGATCTTATTTAAGTGCAATTTTGTGTCAATGTCATGCTTGTTTTGGTCCTTAATACAGTAGAAATTAGTTAGAATGAGTATGCAGTTGCCATTTTAGTTTTAAGTCAAAATCTGTTTAGTGTCTTAGTTCTATTCTCAAAGTTTTTAAATCCAGTTTTCTATAGCTTAATTTAGATTAGATTAAGTTTGTTTTAAGGTCTGAAATTGATAGCATAAGCTCACTAGGATATAAGCTTAATCTGTTTAAGCTTATTTTATATTTTTTCATCATTTAGTAGCTTAAAATTAAGCCTGCAATAGCTTCTTTTTTCCTTTAAAATCTAAAAAGCCAAAAAAATAATTAGTAGTTTGTCATTTTTAAAGTCCTTTTTCTAGCTTATTTTCTAAATCAATTTTCCCTTTTCTAGCTTAAATAAGTTCTTTAGATATTAAAGTTAAACTGTTTTGAGTTTTCATCTTATTAGTAGTGCTTATTTGTTCTTAAATTTAGCTTAAAGTTTGGTCTATGTCCTTAGAATCTGTTTGTTTTTAGTCCACTGTCTTTTAGCTTATTTAGTGTTTTCAGCTTATAATGTCAGCTTATCTTTTGGTCCTTTCTGCTTATTGAGACAAGACTTTAATATGTTTTTTAGTTTTTTAGTCTTTAGGATAGCTTATCTGTAGGATCGATATTCCTTAATGAAACACTGATATACTGTCAACTATGCGGAATCTAGTTGGCAGTACTTAAGAAGAACACACAAAGATTAATCAAACGATTTGTATTATAAACCTTTTGAATCTGCCTAAATTGCAGATCCCTAATACAATACTAATAATTCGTGTTTGTTGTTGTATATCTAATACCTTCCTAGAGATCCTTTTATAAACATAAGGATAACTTCTAGTAGATGTACAGTCCTTGTATGACATAAACACTAATCAATACTAATCATTAAAGTAACTGTTACAAGATAATTACTATCATACTTGTTTAAATGATAATCCTTTAAGATTCCTTTATCCACGGCAGTACTTCGATCTTTAACTGGCAGTACTTTGACTTTCTACTTAGCAGTACTTTGACTTTCTACTTAGCAGTACTTTGACCTTTTATCTTGTATGTCCCAACAATCCTCCCCTAACTTGAATTTTACCGTTTAAATATCAAAGCAAACCATTAAGATATTTATCTCATATTTAGTTATAAAAGTTTTATTTGCTTTTTAACTAGCATTTAATCAGGTTCATAGCTTATTTTTCAAGATCTAAATAAAAATATTATCTGTAATCTTTCCCTTTATTTATAAATTAGTTTAATATTTTTAATATTTAATTTAGATTAAATCTGTTTTTAATTCATAAAAAATTAAATAAAAGTCAAAAAAATATAGTTCTTTTTTCTAAAATTATTTTTTATCATTTAGCACTTTTGGATTTGAAATTTACATTTTTAAGGTTAAAATTTGATTTATTTGCTTAAATGTCGCGTTTTTAAATTCCCGTTAACGTTTTCGTGCTTAATTCCTTAATTGCTTTAAAATTGTTTTGCTTGCCTTAATAACTTCCATTTGCGTTATTATAATAGAAACCAAACCAAATCTTAAATGACATTCGAGCTACGATTGCTTGACATAAATAACCGTAAATTTTCCATTCAACACTACTCTCACACTCACCGAGGAGAACGAAAAACCCTCGTGTGAAAACTTATTATTTTTTTTCTAAGAATAACTTTGGTATGATACTTGTGCTTACGTATTATAAATAATTTAATAAATATAAGAAAAAAAAAAAAAAAAAAAAAAAAAATATATAAAATATATATATAATATATAGTAGTAAATATATATATAAACTATATATATAAATATATATATATACTAAATAAATTAAGAAGATGAGTTTTATATTTTATTGAACGAACATTCAAGATCAGATGTAATAGTATTCCAATAAGGTGGATACAAATGTCTAGAGAGTAAGTGGATCAATTCATCATTATCATGCCTCCTCCACAAGCTGTTGCTGTCAACAACACAGTAAAAAGAACAAGACGCCATGGAAAATAGTGCGTGATTTAGCTGCATATAATCTTCAGAAAACAGGAAATTCAAAGATTGCAACAAAGAACGTAAAGCCGGGATCCCCAACGTCACATCAAGAGTGAATTTTGATTTCCATATGGCTGACTGCAAGTTGCTTATGAAGAGGATAGAAGAGTAAATGCCAACTCAACTACTTAACCCATACATACCTCGGTTAAGTCAACTCAACCTAGCACTAATACTTTAAAAGAATAATTTTGCAACAGTTTTGATGAACAAACAAACAAACATACTAAGTTGAAATGAACACGACGCTACGAAACGAAGAGAAGTTAGAAACGGTTCCAAATTACATATTAAATAACTTACTGACATCATCACTTATACATACTTAATTGTGAAAGCAAGATAGAAGGAACATATAATCCACAATTATACTCGCAAACTCAGCAATCCCTTATAGTCGTAACAGGGATATATTTCTTTCCATTCGGTCATATGGCTGACCGATGAACCAAATTTGGTAATCATTATGGTCAAGGTGGAGCAAAATATCTCCAAACAGCGTAACCCATAATTAGCATGAAAGTAAATGAATCACACAATGAGCGCCAATCACAACGTAAGAAGAAAGCATTAGCTCAAAAACTACAGTATTCATACAATCAATATTATCGCGTCAAATTAATGATAGTAAAGAAAACATGATAAACGAACTATCACCTAAATGATCGAATGATCGAGATCCAAGATTATCCTTCATGAAAGTGCTGGAGAGTAACTGAAAAGTGACTTGAGTGGATGCCCCAAGTCGTCCCCTCAATGGGAGGGAGAAGAAGGATGCTTCTAAAATCTAAATTCGGCCTTTATTTATAGTCTTTGATTTGGTTATGACGTAACTAGTTTAGGTGTTATGTCATAAACCTACCAAACACTGTCATTACCCACTCAATACAAAACAACAAATACGTTATCACGGCGACAACTAGATATTTGCATGTATACCGTAGCCATCACTATATGTTCCGTCCATAACGTACTGACATGATCTCAGATTATCATATCGGATCTGGACCTCTTCAATGAAGTTACAAGCCTAACTCATAAAGTACGATTGCCGTTGTAACCCTATCTTTGGATTACGATTTCCTCTTTTTCGGTAGTACTTACTCAGACTTTACAAAAGCTATCTCCCAAGCTTCGGAAAAAGCAAAGCTTAAAGCTACCAAATACACTGATTTACAATGGCGAGCAACTAATATGGTGTTACGAACAGATAAGCGTTGTCCTGATCTTCATACTTCCGCATTAATAGATCATAGTTACCGGTGGTAACCATTTTTGGTGTATATGCATAACATCTTTCAGATAAATACAAACTTATAACCTTTTTCCAACGTTCTCTCTGAGCCATTTTTTGCGGTTACATGCTGTAACATTTTTCCTCTTGCATTTCACCATGAAAACTAGCAACAAATGATTAAGAGAAAATTCACAGCCTCGTTTCTCGCGAGTATGCTCTAGTAAAACATTTGCAGGCAATATAGAAGGAGTATTTTAGGCGCGAGGCCACTAAAAAAGCTATTAAATACTTTGATAGAACATCACGACGCAACGTTTCTGGCTGAAAACAATTCTAGGCTGGGAGTCTTGAATTTTTTTCTTGCGAGATTCTTGGGGTTGTTCTCCACCTAAGTTTGGGTAACTTTTCCAACATACGACCTAGGATTGTAAAGTGTTCACCAAGATTGTCTATTTACGCGACGAGGTTTGAAGTGTACCACTTACGCCTACACGTGCGAGCTGCAGCTACTGACCCGGGCACATGCATATAATCGAACTAAAAAGCTTGATCACTGGGATTTTCCAATGCGCAACGTCTCTTCAGTGCTGCGTGTCGGGACCCCCTGCGACTTCATCTCACATGAAGAAGTATTTTGTTCACCGTGTTGAATATATTGGTTAGGAGCAACATGAGCTTCCATAAGGCATTGGACTTCTACTTGTCATGAACTCGCGCGTCATCGTAGGCGACTGTCAGATGTCTCCGCTCAAGACTATCGTTACAAAGGGCTACAAAAGACATTGACCGTTGAGTTGTACTCTAAGTTTTCAGACGAAAAGTCCCATTGGGTCGTTCTCCAACACTTTCACTTATTCATAGAGACTAAGACGTCCTCTACAAATGCCACATCAGATTCTTTTGGCGTTTCTTTTCTCAACCCACACACCAGCTTCTCACCACCTGCCGATATATCAATGAGGTTCATCCTTTGAGTGGCGGGATTGCACAATGTGCCATCAAAGACATTTTTGGACTTGGAGCGAAAGGATCGATGCCCATGATGAGGGTCTTTTTGGGAGTAATCCCTTCAAACGGTTGTACCATAAAGCACACCAGAACAGTAGTGCGTCTTTCTCCTTGATGACTATGTCGTGGAATAACATCAACGGTGGGTGGAGTGAGTGAGTGGAGTGGAGGTCGGAGAGTGGGGAGGCCAAGAGGAGAGTGTGGGGGTTGAGAGGAGACGGGGGGGTGGCCGCGGGAATGAGGTCATAAGTACAAGTTTTTTCAATCCTCCTCGTGGAAAGAATAAGGCAACGAAACGACTAGTAAAAGATCCTCCCATTTAGAGGCCAACGTCAAAGAGTGATCCCTGCTAGACATACGTTTCACAAGCCACACATTCTGCTAGCTTGAGATCGTAGCAAGAGGAAAATTGAAATAACTGCAGGCGTGTTCTATTCCCATAATTTGCCATTCAAGGTCCACGAGTGAGTCCCAACGTTTTCTAAGAAATCCTTGAGATCTGTTGAGTTAAGCCTCACTCAGACTGAAAGCTATGTTGGAATGAGCTATTATACCTCGTTTTGAGCACCAATCGGATGGTGTACACAGCGATAGAACGGTACCATAATTGTTTCCCTTCGGGGAAGCTCAATGGTCGCCCCTATAATCCTTATGGACTAGTGTCTTTCGCGATAATCTCACGAGAGCTACGGATAGGATTTTTTACATCTCCCGTGGAACAGGATCTAGACAAAAATGATTTACAAAAAAATACACACAAAGAAAAGCATAAGCCTCAAGAAAGCTAATATACTGAAAAATAAAGATCTCACTTGATAGGAATCAAGTGCGTGAGTGAGTGAGCGCGCGTGTAAGTTTAAACAATGGTCGGAACAAAAACGATATTATCCCCTACAACGGCGCCACAATCATGATGCGATTTGTCGTTAAGGCCCAACACTTCATACCTAACCGTTTCCTACAACGTAACAGACTCTAGGCAGTTGAACTAAAAAGCACCCACAACTGGATGATTGAGATTGGTGTGGCGCCAATACCTTGAATTCAATTCCCCTTAGGAGTTGTTGTCTAAGAGGTTAAAAAATTGCCCATTGGGTATAGAATTCCAAAAAATAACTTGTTTAGAAATACTTTGTGGTTATATACTAAAGTGTATGCGGGAGAAGAAATCCTCTGATTCTTACACTCATATTGAAGGATACCAAGTTATGAAAGTTATGAATATGGAACTAGTATCTTTGTACATGAAAGGAATCAACTCAAGGGTATAAACCAATTGGTTATAGACGCAACTAAATTATAATAAGAATCACAGACTAAGTACAAAGAGCATCATCTATAGAGTTCTCCGCTTATATTAGACTATTTTTACTGGTATTATGGCCTAATCATGAATGTAGTATACTGCAAAGAATCTAGGCCAACATCGGGGGTTGTTATCGTTCTCTAGGGGAATAGGATTAGGAAGGCTCGATCAAGGATCTAACAGAAGGTCCTATGGCGGTTTTAAGGTCGAGATCGCAATCTTTTTGTATTTTTATTTTAAGGCAGCACTAAAAATCAATTGGTTTGAAAGGTTAGTTTGTTATTAGCTAATAAGACAAAACTAATTACTAATCAACTGGTGACATCAACTTTATATTGATAAACAAAAATGACAATTACTTACTCAACTACCATAACTTAACACAATAAAAGCCATGCTCTCTTCATTCACAAAGAGTAAGGAGTCAGAAACAGTATAGCGACATAGTAAAAAGGACCTATTCCTGTTGCCTCGTAGCACACTATGTGAATGATCAATCTCAGTATAATTCCTAAACTCAATAAACGAATTACACACCAACCTGCCGACAACTTTAATATTCCGAGTAAGGTAGATGTAGAAAAAAAGATTATGCACTATGAAGTTCGATCTCTATAGCTCATCTAAAAAAAAACCTAAACATAGTGTTGTAGTAAGTCTTCTAAAAATCCTATAACAACACCATATAACTAATAATGGGTATCAAATACATGTTCGGTCATCCTTTTTTATTACACCATTGGACGATAAGGGGTTATGAGATCCACGTCTTTATAATAATTTAATAAAACAAGATTAATAGTCAAATATAGCACTTATCTTTACAAACAATGATAAGCAGAAGTCCCATACAAATTCCAATTTCCCTATAATGAGAACTCTAACATCATCTAAACACCACCACAACACGAACATACAAACTGGTGCCTATGTAGAACACAAACAAGAAATTCAAAAAGCAAAGATCTCTACTTCAACTCCCCGAACTCAAACCCGCACACACGCCGACGACATTATAGTACGGGTAACACCTTATCATATTAACATACGTTAAGCCCACATGAGCCGCCTACCTGAACACCCCTCGACAATAATTAACATAAGACGCACAACAAAGGAATATAACTAAGCCATACCAGGCCCCACAAGTCAAAAACAATGCAAAGTAAAAACTCTAACATAGGATCTCTCTCCATATACACGCGGTAAGGCCAGTCTGTAATACACTGCAATACCCGATACCTCATCCTCTTCCAACAACACACGACATTCTATCCTATCTAACTTTCACACTGCACTTAATAAATCTACCATCTATGCTACGTTATCTACTAGCCCTAACGAGCAACATCACATCCAATAAATGGGGTAAGAAAGCAGACTGAAGCAACTGACGAGTTCTAATCATCTCAGTAGTATCTTTCTTGGTTCCCCTCATTTTTCTCTCGGTTCTTCTTCTCGCTGCGTCTGTCTTACTCTTTCTAATTCATTCCCTTGCTCCTTTTCGTGATCTTGTGCGTTAGGAGATCTTGTTCTGTTACATCTTCCATTCTTAGTGCTTGGAGATGCCCTTCTTCAACATTAAAATGATCTAAACTCAATCCTCAATTTAATACACTTATGCTTCAGCTTCTCTTTTGCATCTGAACATTCTTCTAGATATCTCGTTAACTGCTTGCTGCATCTCCATTCAAGTACCATCCACTCTTAGCGAGTACCTTTAAAATTAATAGATATACAGGAGAATAAATAACATACAGTAAAATCTACAAAGGAAGAGTTTTAGCCTAGATGTTATAATAAAGCATAACAACATCAAACCATCAAACAACACATAGACATATTGAATGATTACAAACAGAGAGTAAACAAATTACTTTGATTAAGTACAAGGATTTAAGTCGGTTATCAAACTAAATTTTTACTCTGAGGCCCTAAAGCTTCCCACTGCCTAAAAGTTACTGAGAATGATTAGGGTTCATCACCGCCAATAAAGTTATGCAAAGTCCACACCTTAAAACCCTAACAATCGGTTTTTATTTTGAAGGAATAAGACTTCGTGACGGCACAATGTGAACCGGTAAGAGTAACTCAACTATAAACCCTTAAAACCGTAAAAGACACAGACCACCGTGCAACAAGCATTGCAGGCACAGGAAATTAACCTAAGAGCAAACGGGAAAGATAATATAATCGCATATGAAATACCTGCCCAACCCAAGCCTGCGCCCGACCGCCCCGTCGCAGTAACACGCAGCCACATTACTGCGGCAACCACTCAAACCATTCACACAAATCCTCGCTAGCCGCACAAACTGAACAATATCACGACATAACCGCTGCTTTACTACTCCCGACGCACTTGCGAGTCTCCCAACACTCTGTATGCGTGGTTTCTTCAAGATACTTTGGTGTAAAAGACCGTAGTCCTTGACACATCATTCTTCTCTCAAAAGAAGTCCTAAGTCAATGTGTATTTCCTCTAAACACTAGAAAATTAGGCCATCCAATGCCTAAAAACCTGAACAGCCTATACGATCTCTCCTAGCACCTATAATCTGAGACTATAATTTGCATGATTAGGGGTCATAATTACACCCCGAAATAGATTTCTAAAATGACTCATCATAAATCCTGCACTCATAACAAACACCTAAATTTAAAGTTGTCATTATTATATTGCGCGCACTTGTCTTATTAGAGACTTTATTATAATGTTTTTAACATACATAAGAATCGACGTTAGATGATGTATCCAAAATCATAAAAACTTTGTTTGATTTCAAAAAACTCCCCCTCAACAAAATTGACTCATTTAAAAAAAAAATGAAACCAATTTGATAAAAAAATGATTGTCCTTCGAAACTATGACACAGGGATGGAGTGAAGAACACACAAATATTGAAAGCATTTATGAGAATTGTCATTGAAAATTTTAATGTAGGAAAACCGGAGAAATGGTCAAAAAATTAAAACTTGTAAGAAGTACATTAAAATATAAATGATATTGAATTTATTTGAATTTTATTCTCAAACATTTGTTCAACATTTGAAAAAACCACATTTTCTGATAGTACTCTCTCTCACTTCTAATCAAACTATCTCAGATAAATGTCAACTTATTCGTTACACGTCCCTTTCTTTTGAGTCCAAATCTAACTATTCTGTTAATGTTTTGACTATACAAACATTTGCTCAAGACCAAGATAAATTATATGATTTCTCTCATGGTTCAGGTAAGTTAAACCTTTTCAAGATACAAACTTTCCTACAATGTTATAGTCTGAGTTATGTCTTTTGATTTGCACTCATACAGTCCTAGTCAAGTTCTAACTTCAGAAATGACATTTTTAAAACTCATTTGCAATCTCTTGCTCTAGAATACCTTCATTTATCTCTCTACCCCGTAATAATATTTAATCGTCATTTTCTAACTTACACATATGTTACATTGACAATTCCAGGTAGAGACACATGATCGAAGTCATCAGATTCTTTTTTAGAATACTTCTTATGATTCTTTCTTGATTTCTGTATTTTATGCTTTTTTGAGTCAAATTTATGACACATTATACTTTCTCACAATATTTGGTTCTTTATTGTAGGATTTTAAATTATATCTGTATTTTCTTTACATTAAATAAATCTACATGGGGCGATGTTTGATTAAAATATCAGGAGCAAGTCTCTACTTGCCAGATTACCTCCCAGTTTCAGCTAGAAGTCAAACAACACATCCTAACAATCCGTCTTGACACAAGGAGGCTTTAAACGATCTGAAGGATCTATGGGCTTTCTTACACACATAGATCCTGGCTAATTGAGTATTTAGATCTAACATCAAATACAATTCAATTATACCATGACTCAATCCTGTTCCATGATACAAAGTGGTCATCGGACATAGCATCTGTACTAAGAGTTTATTGTGTGATTTTATTTTAGATTGTTTTTTAATAAATTTATATAAAAAAATATGTATTTATTATTCATTTTATTATAAAAGTTAAATATTATTATAAAGTATTATTTTTATTTTAGGAGTGTTAAAATAGATAGTGAGGAAAAGAGGATTAAAATGATGATCAACGTAGGAAATTCAGCGTCACTACAATAATACATACCCACTGACGGACAAATGTGAGGATCAGGCGGGATGGCAAATAAGATGGCAATATTGGATAACGACATGTCCAATACAGATCCAAGCCTTCGAAAGGACAACACACTTAAGCAACACAGAAGGATCATGCACACCCAACTAAAGACAAAATAAAACAAGACCTGTCTAGCATCCCGGTGGAAAGTCGACATGCTCAATGCACAATCTCATCCAAGCCTGCGACCACGCACCCCAGCCGGAACCAAAAACGAGTAAGCGAACCACACCGACCACCACCAAACGCACAGAAGACCACCTCCCCCCTGACCAAGCTCCACACCCAAGCCAGCATCCCCCCCAGACCTCATCTAACCTCATTTCTCCACTTCCGACAAGATCGAACGCCAGTACCAGCAACCAAAAGCAACCTCGCAGACTACCAACACCCCATCGGCCCAGACATAAACCCGCCCCTACTATCCCTTTTAGAGCGATCATCACAGCAATCCGCCATGCCTCACCCACAGACAGTACACCAAGCCGTACACAAACCCCAGCCAATCCTATGGAACCCAGACGATACCCGGATATTATCAGGTACCCTTAAGTGAACTAAAGATTCCTTTTATAAACTCACTATAGAGGCACGCTTTTCCAAGTTCACGGTTCTTGCTTGAAAACGTGTCACATTAACAATCTGCTCAGCTACATAAGTTAATAGGACTCAACTAAGTGAGGTACAGATACGCTGAGAGTCCATGATCCATTACTCAATGGTATTTCTTATATCTCTGTAAACTAAGAATATTCCACTCTCAACGATCCTGCATCGAAATTCATAGCGGCGTTTCAGAAGACCAATGGAAGTACCAATGCTTTTATTCACATCTTATCCATATCCATGCATATCTCATGAGTAATTTCTAAAGAGCGTACTTGGCCAGGATTGGGGGATGAGACTCTAGATATCCTTCGTGGGGGGATAGGTCTGGATCTGAAATTCTAAATAACAGAATTTCATTATCGCCCATATATAGTAATATCATCAATCTATCTGTGGCATTAGTTTTTTATTTCAAACTCTTGATATAGAATATTTACTGTTTGAAGAAACCACGAAAATTCATGTCATCGACCAAAATTTACACACAGATATATTAAATATCCTCCATCTCGTATCTTATCATAAAATCAGAGTACGGGTTCTTTAGTACCTATAATAAAATAAAACTCCTTTCTAGAAATTCAATAAAACTGGACATCAAGCATATTTGAGAGTTTCATACATACATGGCTCTTAGAGCTTGCTCAAATACCCTATAGACAATCTCCTCAGACGAGTAAATCTTTTTATTTTGTGATGATTAGGCACAACACACCCATCTCATGGTTTGTGCAACCTAAACCCTCCTCCTTCAGTGACCATTAATAAAATGTCGTTCTTTCCACGTCACTATATGAAAAATATTCATAAAAAGATTTGTGTCACCGCGCTAGTGCAACCAAAATCCAAACAACAGCTTCCCACGAGCGTGATTGAGCAAAATATTCATTACGAAATCAATACCATCTTCCTGAGCCATAACCCTTAGCTACAAACGTGACTTATTGCGAATTGACGATACTTGAGATCTTTATCCTTTTTTTTGCTCTTCATCCCATAACCACTATTGCTTGAGATGACTCACACACTTGCCAATGGTTTGTTCGACAAGTCTACCCTAAACCTGTATCTGTGAATTGATGAATGCTATATCCTACATTGCCTTAATCTTTGTCATAATTACAATAACACATAAAAACCAACAATTTCAAAAACTTCTAAGCAACCAACTAAAAAGGCAACAATCACTAACAACGACAAGAAAGAAAACATCCATACACACATTCCAAAAACCCCAAAATTCACGTGGAGTGTAAAGGGAGGAAGAAGGACACGTGAGGTTTTAGAGTTCACACCAAGGAGCACAAGCACCCCCGAACCAGCGGCAAAAAAACACAACCAGGAGGCAAAAGCAAATCAACAAAAAAAGAACAAAACTCCACCCACGACATAAAAGTAAGATTCACCCTCGAAATACGGAAAGGAGAGTAAGCAACTGTTCCACCAAAGCCGCAACAAAATAAAAATCCAATCCAGCCGGTCTGTGGCTTGCAGCTCTTTGTGTACCTTTGCTTTGTTGAATAGTTTGTGAGGGTGATATCCATTTCGGGTCTGAATCTAATTAGGGTTTGAGTATGATTATTGCATGGTGGTGGCCCATGTTAAGATGACAAGAGATATTAACGAAAACCCACTTTGTCATTCATTCATTATCATCCCCCGCATCAAATGTCCCGTTCAACAAAGCCTTCAACCCCCCAGGGGGAACTTAGGACTAGGCTTGGATCTATTCTTTGGTGAGTTCCCCGCTTGAAGTGTTCTAAATAACAAATTAAACAAACATGTCAATCTCACCGCATTCTGTCTTTATGCAGTTGTTGGTATCACCAGAAGCCCGGTTATTCTTTTTGGCGCCCACGCATTCTAAGGAAAAATTATAACTTTAGGTTATTACATTCAATAAAGATATTAGTCATGCGGGGTCAACTTAGTGTGATTCTTGTCTCACCACCAACCACGAACCATTTCATTATTCTCTCGCTAATTTCAAATGGAATTATATCTTTTCCAGTCTCGAATCCTATAATAGTCTACAAAAGCCGCACACGATTGTTACTAATCGCTCATCTTTGTTTTAGTAATATCAAAGTGACGTAATACATTGGTAGACTTTGTACGCACAACAACGTGCTGTTACGCTTGGAAAATTGCTTAGTTCCGACAGAGAAGGATATACGGGTCACTGATTTCAAGGCAAACTCATACTAGCATCATGGTATCCTAGTTACCGGAATGGTTCTGTATGAGGGGACACGCGTTGAGGTTACTTGTTTGAATAGGATCTTTTGGTTCTAATTCTGGTACACTATATGAGTAACGCCCAATGAAACAACGTAGACCTACTAATTGCTCTTAAAGTAAAGTGAATGAATGTGATATGGTTCAGAGATCTGTTATAAATATATCACGTGTTTTAGTGGGGTCTGCTTTTTACCCAATCAAGAGCTCTACCAATGCAACTAATCTTTCCACCAATAATGGTTTCTATAACTGATACAATGTCCACAACCACAACTCCAACAACCAACGCCCCCACCCTATTCTCCATTACTTATCCTTAATTGTTTTTTTGAGATCAGCAATCTCACTCACGATAGAAGCACTTACTGAACATACATATTTTCAGGTACTAATTCGCAATTTCGTCTAGTATCTACATCTGGCTCTTTGTACTAGATTTCCATGAACTTTTTAATATGTGGTTTCGATCTCTCGGTCTCACTTAGTGTTACTGATTTATGACGTACATACAGAGTGTATGTATTAATCAGACCCCATTCTACACTACAAGTCAACGGCAAGCTACTCTAGGGTATTATTAATCATAGTGCACAACAGTCATAATCATCAGATCTCCAACCACAAACTCTTAAACATACAAAGAGACCATTTTCTAAAAGATACACTTATCATATCATTTATTCAATCAGAGTTTATACAAAGAGTGAGGTCCCGAAATCTAACATGAAAACATACAAGTTAGAGACTCAGAATAACACAGTATTTTTATTTTTTTTTCCTGTATCTTACGCCATCTTCCAGTTACGTAACACACTCTGCCATACCCGATGCCAAATTAACACACTGCAGACAACACCACATGTATTAAAAAGTCAGTAAACAAGGCCCAAAACCCCCAAAATTATAGTAGCTCGTTTCCTTTTACACACTCCATTCTATGCTTTCTTGTTTCTTTTTTCTTTTGTCTTTATTATCTCAGTGTCCTTATCTTTTTTTCTTTATGTGGGGGTCCTATTACGTTTTAGTCTAACTTTCTGACAGACATTGGGGGGTATATGGTCTCTGGGAAGGGCTCCTTAACTCGCTTGTTTAGTCTGGTCACAAATTGAATGTCACACAATTCATAGTGTAAGTAAAGTAGTTTTGAACACAAGTTCAATCAAGCGCGTTACATTGTTATACAACGCACATAGAGTTTGTAAAATTCTGCATGACATGTAACAATTCTATCCATACAGCGAAAACAATACATACTGCCCTACATAGTAGCTCATGACACCGCGAAGTCCTTCGGTTAAATCAATAACCATAAAACTAATTTCCTCCACCAACGGGTTAGTCTCTGTCTCATAACACCTCGCAAAGTATCTTCAAATGTTTTGATATATTGTTTACCGACTCTATCATAGATACAACACAAAAAAGGGGGAGCACACAGTCCCCAAAATAGATCTATTCATAGCATTCGCGCTTACCCCGACGAGTAAGTAACTTCTGATAATGAGTGCGACTTAATGCGAAAAAAGTAGGGACTTAGGCAAAAAATGTATCAGAGATATAGCATATCTAGAAAATACTTTGCATTCATGGTTTAGAGCATAGTATACCCCCTTGCAGGTTATATGAAAACATTTAAAAGATTGACATGCCGAGGCTCTAAGCACTCGACTCATCTAAACAGTACATTCGGGAAATCTAGATTGATGGCAACTGTATATGATATGAAAGTAACAGGCTTCGTCACTACAAGCCAACTAATGGGTACAACCTGGGTAATAGATTCAAGTCTAAGTTCTTGATTAGAAATATGTTTATACTGTGCATCAGAAAAATAACCATTTGTACTGGATTTAATTTATGGAAATATCGTATCACTTTCAGACCATTCATACATTTCATAAGCAGTCTTACAGTAAATTGTTAGACAGTTGAGCCCAGTGACATCTTAAAACTCGTAAATCCACCCAGGCAAACATCGTCAAAAAACTAACAACCCAAAATATGAAAACCTTCTTCTACAAGCTCCTAGTAATTTAGTTATACATCTATAGTTTATAAAAGATTCCTACTCTTCAAAAGCTTGAATGAATTTAATATATATTTTTTATAATTAACATAGCAAATAAAACAATATTCTTAATTGTATTATTCAAAAATATTTGCCAATATATATACCATCCCCTTGGCTTTTAAAAACTTTTACAAGTTTCTCAGTCCTTATTAATATAATACGTATATTATATTAATCTTAAACTAACCTAATTAATCTTCTAGTATAAACATTGTAAAAAACTTAGTCCTTATATTATAACTTTAAAAAAAAAGTGACATTTATTAAGCCCCTCCTTTAGGTATAAATTTTCATGAAAGTTACGATGATATACTACGTCTATGCATGCACGGATAACTTTTGACACAACAAGTCCATAACAATCAGTCCGGTTAGATATCGCGCAGCAGTTATTTTAAAGATTCCAAATGATATTTATGTAAGGTTAAAGCTTCAAAAATTAACTAAAATTAGATTTTCTCAAATAAAACGGTACTAAAAGTATTAGAAAAAGTCCTCGAAAGTTTATATAATATAAAAAAAACCGTTGTGATAGATGAGATCAGGTCAGGTTTTCCAAAAATAGGAACTCAAATATAACCAATCGTACATCTCAAAACCACCTACACTGTATCATTTTCCCCCCCACCCATGAATACAAAGACGCGCGTTCTAGGTTTTTCCTTTCCCCCTCCTTCCTTTCTTCCGTTTTTTTTTTGGTTTCCCTTTTTCTTTTCCTTCTTTATCCTTTTTTTTTCCTTTTTTTTTACCCCCGCCTTTCTCTCTGTAGTTTCCTCCTCTTCCGCTTTTTTCTGCTTAATTGTAAAGAAACAACAACATATGATAGGCAATGTATCTTGACAGGATAAGTAGGAAGGTCATGATATAATAAAAAGTTAAATTGTGTGACAAGAAATACTTCCCTACTCCAAAGACGAACATCCAGAATACCTAACAAGCACCATGAGGTGCCATGGATCGGGTGTGGTGATGCGCCAATGCCAATTATAAGTACCCCCAAATTGTTACCACCCACCACAACACCCCAGTTCGCAACACGCAATCAGCCATACCTCCCCCCAAACCATCCCCCCCCCCAGCCTCCCCCCCATTGTCGGCAACTTCGCCCCCTCGCAACTCAATTCGATGACCCCACTCAACCACCCCACCCGCACCCCCTCAACACCCCCTGCCCCCCCAAGACAAACCTCCACTGATAAGGCAAGTCCAACACGCCAAACCCAAGCAACAACCAACTTTAACCTCAGCCTCGACCAAACCCCCACACCCACCCACACCCACCCTACCCCCAAACTTACAATCAGAATACGCCCTCACTCAACCCCCACCCACCCCCCAACAACACAAGGCGCCAGCACCCCCACAGTCAAAACCCGGAACAAAACATCTCAACCCCCACATCTGTCAACTGTAAATAGGCCCAGAACACTTTGCTAATATTCACAATTGCTCAATTCCTGTGCAAGTGTTTTTCTTCCTGCTTATTTGCACCCGCTTTCTTTTTGCTACTTTTTTTCTTTGTCTTCCTAATCCATGGGTACAAAAGATTGAATTCTGAAACCCATCCTACTCTGTGTCAAATATAGGTCGTAGATTATCTTCAAATTCACTCCTTGAAGTGACTCATCTGAATCCTCTATGGATTCTTCAAATAAATGCACAGGTTCTTCCTAACTCAGCTACATAGTAAGGCACTATTCCTGAAGAGCATGATACTTAAACAGCAGATCACTCCAATCAATAACATTAAGCGTTACCTCTTTAGCTAAAATTTCTTGTTTTCTTGTCTAGCTCTATCATATTCTCACTTCTGGAACTGTTTAGCTAATTCAGCATCACCCTTGCAATCCACATAGTCTCTTCTTCCAATTAGTTGTATCTTTTGGCAACCTTACAGCCCTTCTGCATGCCCAATTCTTTACATGCTCTAGTATGCTTCTTTGTCTTCTTCTTAGGCTCAGGCTCTGTCATAATTCCTTTACCCTTATCTTTTTTCTTTTCATCACTCCTTCTGATTTACACTAAGTTCTCAGCAACAGTACTAACTTCAGGAATGACAGTACTATGTTCTGCTCCAACAGTACTAACTTCTTTTTCACCTTTTTCACCACTACCTTGTTCTTCTACAATCTTAGTAGGTTCTTCTTCTTCTAGCAATACCTCAGTATCATTACTAATCTTCTCCTGAATCTCTGCATCCTCCTAAAACCATGAAGGTCCTTCATCTTGTACCAATGAAATAGAAGGATCTGTATCAATTTCAGAGATCTTCCTCCCCTGTTTGGAAGAATCCTCTGCAGCATCTTCATCTTCTGAAAGAACTAGCCTTACTCTTCTCCTAGCTTTGCTTGTCTTGACTTGCTTCTCCAACTTTTTCACTCTTAAAATAAGCTATGTGAGAGTAGAACTATAAACCTTCTTGGTCTGCTGCAAATCAATCTGCAAATCATCCACCTTCTTAGATAATGTGGTACACAGAAACGTCCAAGTGAGTAAACACTTTGGAGAGGTGATTCATGGGGCATTAGAGCAGGCTCCTTTGCAACAAATGTTGTTTGTGGTTGTGAGGTAGATGGATGTGTTTGAGGTGATAAGGATGGTGAAGATGTTATTCTAGAGGGAGATGACTCAAGTGCAGTGAGCATAGTTGGAAAAAGTGGAATGTCTACCCCAGAATAACCCTTTGAAATCCTTTTCATGTTGCTAAAGAGTTTTATTGATGTAAGAGTATGAAGCAACCATAGAGGATAGTGTGGGGTTATAGTCAGTCCACCTAGGTTTTTTGTTGAAACATATTTGGGAAATCGTATGGTACATCAAAAACTTGTGTGGTTATTCTAGATTCTTAATCAAAGCATAAAAATTAGTATTGAGAAAACTGTAAGTCCTTGTTTTGTGGCCAAGCAAATTATAGCAGTTGCTATATTGCTACTAAACTATTCCCAAGCTGTTTTCTTAGGGCTTAAACAATGGAGGGTAGTATGAATTAGAAACCTCCACTGAGGAGAAAAATGACCCTTTTGAAAGGTAAGTTTATCAAAATTAGTCACATACCCCATTAAAGCAAGTTGCTCAAATATCTCTGAATTGGTAGCAGTAGGTACCACCAACCATTGTCCTCCAACTTTTAGCTGTCTTCTTAAGAGGCGTCATAATAGTCTTTACTTGTCCCATCAATTGTAGAGTTTAGTTCTAACCTTTTTTCCCATTAGCACTTTTTCTAGCAGTATATGTTCTCCAAAATAGTGTAAAAAAGAGAAACATATATTGTTGGATTCTCTGTGAGGGCATACTGGATGTGACTAGCATTCAGAAAATCAATGATCTAATGAAACCCTTCACCGCCTTCTAACTTCTGTAAATAGGCCACCATATTATGCTTGTTGCAAAATTCTAAATTAGCCATGTGATTGCTGAAAAAAAAAAAAAATAGAAGTAGAGTAAACATCTTGGGAATTAGATCGGAGGATGAGAATATGACGAGTTTGTAAAGTGGATTGAGATTTTGTAAAGAGAGCTTAGGGTTTTGATTTGACCGACTTAATAAGTTTGAATCTTTATAAGGAAGAAATCGTATAAGAGAAAGAAATATCACGAATTTTCCAAATCATAGACCCTTATAAAGCAAGTTTTTTGTTGCGAAATTACAGCTCAACGGCTATTTAATTAATTAAAATATATGTTATACCTCAAACAGTAATAACGGACATCCCACCAAACTAAAGTTTATCCTAACATAAATAAACTTTGGCGCCCAGCTAGTTTAAACTTACACCGCAGCAGGATTAAGATATGCCTGGCAAGTACTAACTAATACTAGCAGTATTAAGTAATTATGTCTATAGTATAAACAACACAAGAGCCTATTCCATCAAGCATTTCTATCATAAACTTAAATTCTCACAAACTCTCTTTCTGTTTGTCATCTCACAATATATCTCATTTCTTTTTCTTACTAAAACTCTCTGTCTATTTTTCATACACACATCTCTCTTTCTATTTTTAAGCTCACTAAATCTCTTATTTCTTTTGACTCACCATATCAGACAGTTTTGTACAATGTGCCATTAATTCCATAAGTTTCATACTATCCTCTTTACTTCCAAGTGTGTTAACTCTTGAGAGAGGTGGTTCATTGGACTGTTAGATGTAGTCTCAAACCTAGTTTGAGCACCTACAACCCCAATATGGTTTCTTGGCACCTAGGACCACTACCTGAACTAATTCCCTAAGGACTTGGCTCATTAAGTGTTGCCATTGATTGGGTCTTACGTTATGTTACCAATGTCCTGCTCTGCTTCTAAGCTAGAAGCAGTAGTGGCAACCCTTTCCATTCTGTCACCCAACTCCTTATGGACAACCTCATCACCAACCTTTTTCAGGGGGACCACCAGACTGAGGTACCTTAGTGTCCCAACCTCTTTTGATTTTCCTATGTGTTTGACACTTTTGTCTGATGTAAGATGTCCTTTCATTCATTCTTTACTGCATACAAACATCATTATCCTCCCCTCAAACAATTCTTCACTTGTAACATGCAAATGTTAGTCTAGAACCAAGAAAAACATAATCCAAAGCATTTTCTTAACTAGCAGAATTATGTATAACTAACAGTTTTAACTAGTAGTATAAGATATAACTGACATAATAAGTTAACACTTAGCAGTACTAATGGATACAACTAACAGTACTA
This sequence comes from Tanacetum coccineum, assembly GCA_026074375.1. Lineage (NCBI taxonomy): Eukaryota > Viridiplantae > Streptophyta > Magnoliopsida > Asterales > Asteraceae > Tanacetum > Tanacetum coccineum. Next base: position 24,677 of record BQNB010093535.1, read on the forward strand.
ATCCTTTACAAAGACATAAAGAGATTTAAACATTAAGGATTAAGTATTCCAATACTTGAGACCAAGTACTAAAACCTTCCAGCATTAAAACCTTTTGTAAGAAGATCTACAACATTATGTTCAGTATCAATTTTAACCATTTGAATTAACTTTTTAGCATTGCAGTCTCTTATAAAATAATGTCTAATCTCTATATGTTTTGTTTTAGAATGTTGAACAAGATTTTCAATAATGCAGATAGTACTTTTATTATCAATGTGAATCATAGTATTCATGAAATTATACCCATAACCCAGCAATTGGTTTTGAATCCAGAGTACTTGTCTACAGCAACTAGCAACAACCACATATTCAGCTTCAGTTGTAGAGGTAGCAACAACAGTTTGCTTCTTGCACTGCCAAGATATCAACCTGTTTCCCAAAACTGACAACCTCCAGTTGTTGACTTCCTATCTTGAGTGGCTCCATCATAGTCACTATCAGTATAAGCAACCAAAGGCCTAAAGTTAGTTTGCTTTTCAAATATCTAAAAATTCTTTTTACAGCTAAGAGATGTGATGTCTTTGGAGTAACTTAGAATCTGGCACATACACATACTGCAAACATGATATCTGGTCTAGATGCTATAAGATACATCAAGGACTCAATCATAGATCTATATAGATGTACATCAACATCATTAGCATCTTCATCTTTGACTAAAGGCTTTTCCAAATCAACTGGAGTAGAAGCAGACTTCACATCAGTGTAGTTGAATTTCTTCAAAATCTTATCTACATATTTATCTTGGCTGATAAATATTCCATCTTCCTTCTGCTGTACTTGTAATCCTAGAAAGAAAGTAAGTTCGCTCATAGAACTCATCTGAAACTTATCCTTCATAAGCTTCTCAAATCTAGTACACAGTTCCTTGTTTGTAGAGCCAAAGATAATGTCATCAACATAGACCTGTACAAGCAAAATATATCCTTTTTGCTTCTTGATAAACAATGTCTCATCTAGGGATGGCAACGGGTCGGGTTCGGGGCGGGTTTTACTATACCCGTACCCGCACCCGTTTATATTATCCACATCCATACCCGCCTCATTACCTGTTGGGTACCCAATTAATATTATCCATTGGTTTTTCGGGTTTCCCCACGGGTATCGGGTATCCCCAATTAAATATTTTATGGACAAAATCGTGATTATCAAGATTAAGTCACACTAAAACCCACCGACAAAATAAAGCAAAACACCTTAATATTAAATTTTTTGAAAAGTTAGATTACCAATACCGAATCAAGCGATTTAACGCTTTCAAATAATTAATCTACAACATCCAAATGTGTTAGATAATAAAAATACTTGTATTATAAATATAACAGAAGAAATTACATATAATATATATGTACTCTAATTAATTATAATAGCAATAAAGTGGGTACGGGTACGAGTAATCGGGGTGGGTATTACTAGAACCCGTCACCGAACCCGTACCCGACTTAAAATTTTTTTAATACCCAAACCCGCATCCAAACCCGCCAACCCGCCCTGGAATCCGACCCAATTGGTTCGGGTTTCGGTTTTCCCCATCGGTTTTGGGTGCTTTTGCCATCCCTAGTCTGATCTATCTTCCCTCTTTTAAACCCATTGCCTAACAGATAGTTAGCCAAGGTTTCATACCAT
>BQNB010093536.1:0-17500 GCA_026074375.1 Tanacetum coccineum
GCCCATTAGATGGGTTCGGGTTTGACCCATTAAGTATTCTTCAATATCGTTTTTGACTTTTGTTGACTTGGCCTTGACTTTAACTGTTGACTTTTTGTACTTTGGCTTCGATTTGACTTTGGCTTTTCTACACTTTTCCATTCCGTGCTCGGTTTTGTCGTTTCTTGGCTTAATTTTTTGTCCTTTTGTCGGATATCCGTTTCCTGCACTAAATAAGTGAAAACATACAAATACAATGTATTTTTGGTACGTTTTGAGTCATTTAAGTCTGGTTTTAATGGTGAAAGATATGTGTAATTAAACGCATACCAATAACCCCTAAATCATGAGAAAGTAGAACCATAATTTGGACCATATTTTCACCATATCGTCTCTTTAGGAAAGGATTTCAAGCTATTAATGGTCTAAACCGGGTTTACTTTATTAATAAGAACATAATTTATTTGTCACCAATAAATAATAATAAAATCCTTAGAGGAAATTAGGAATAAGGGAGGAAAAGTAAGTACACAATTAGCTTTTATGAGTAGTGTTAGCATCATAACTTGTATTTTGCAATGATCTTGTTTTTAAGCTTGGCTTGGAGAGGTGAAAGTCGAGGACGATGAATTTATCCATTTGGACACTTTTTGTGCTTTTTGTTCCGTGATCCTAAAAGTTATCAATGAATAATGAAAGCAATACATTATGTCACACATGAATAAGTTGTAAGTTGTAAATTAGAAAAATCATAAAAATGGAAAAAGTTTTGAAAAATAGGGAAATGGGGTGTTGGAAAAGGATGGTGTTTGATTGCATCTATTTGTAATATCCTTAAACTATTGACTAGTAGGGTACCCGCGTAATGCGGTGGCGGGTACCCTATGACTATATTTTGCGGTGAGCAAATGTTATTCATTTAAACGTTTTTCAAACAAAAATATAAAAAATCTCTGTAGAAAGTACTGTAAAAGTTAAGGAGTGAAAATGAAGGTATACTGAGAGACTATTTTTGCTGTAAAAAACATTTGTGTGTGTGAGATATGAAATAGTTTGGGTGAATTTATATGATGGATGCGATTACACATTTTTTATAATCATTATTGATAATAATGATTTTTAATGGATACACATTTTTAATAATCATCGGGGACTATTACAATGATAGATTAAATGTGTTGTTATAATGTTATAATGGTATTGATGACTTCCATAACAACAATCTATTTTACGATGATAAGAGGATGTCTAAGGACGATATAACAGCAATCTATTTTACTCTGAGAGCCGTATCTAAAAAATTAAAATAAAATGATAGTAAGCTTTATCTTTCAATATAGCCAACAATAGTAGAGTCGAAATTTTCTCTACTTGGTACTATATTTCTAATCAAATATGAATCATAAAGTCCAAATCTATCTTCATTCAATTTACTTTTAAATTTGAAACAATAAGGATGAAAACCAAAACCACATAAACTACTAAGATCTAAGAAAAATCAACAAACACACACACTATCTAGCAACACGAACAAATTTGAACATGCAGAACAAAATTTGAACAAGTTGCATATGGCAAAAATGGTTTGAATCACAATCAAATGTTGTTTGGTCCCTTGTTAACACGACTCCAAATGTTCATAATAAACGTTCAACTGTGAAACCATCATGTTCTGATAAGAAATGGGTAGTCAAATTGCCCACTTGTCCATGTGTTGGTTCTTTTTGTGTTGCAGGTAGTCCAGATCGTTCTGTGGATTGTTGACAGTGGTTGTTCAAAGCATATGACGGGTGATAGTTTTTTGTAAAGCTTCACATGCTACTTGTTATCACAAATATTAAAAGATGAAAACCAAAACCACATAAACCACTAAGATCTAAGAAAAATCAACAAACACACACACTATCTAGCAACACGAAAAATCCAAAACTCAGCGACTCACAAACGGTATAATCAATAAACCACTTCCAAAAATCACCAAATCTCAAAACCACCAAACTGCCACGAAAAACCATTAGATTTAAAACTGTAATCCCACCGAAACCCACCTCACAAAACACCAGCAAACCCACAAAAATACCATCAAAAACACCTAAACCCAAACACCACCAATTATAGAAATATCTGGCGGTGTTAGTGGCGGTAGCGGTTCAGCTGGTAGTAGTGATTATGTTTATGTATGTGTGGCTGGTATGAGATGGAAATGAGTGATTTTGTTCTAAAGAGAAAATAAACAAAGGAAGACATTCTGGTGCTTGTTATGGGGCATCATATATTCATATATATAATGCAATGTTAAAATGGGTTATGAAATGGGCTGTTGTTACAAAACATTTACATTGGCTGTTACAAATTTACATTTAATTTCCAAAATGTGTAAATGAGCTTTTTTAGGCTGTTACAACTTTAGATTTAAATTCTTAAATGTTGAAATAAGTGTGACCATGCATAGAAACTATATTGATTGAATTCTTAAGACTTCTTTTTATAGTAATCTTTTTTACTTAAACTTTTAAGTACTTTTAATTTTAGAAATTAGCTAAATGCTTTATAAAGTAGTAGAGATATATGTTTAGTTTATGAATATTAAACACGAGAAGCATTTTTTTGTATAATTGTTGAATCAAGAATAAAGGATAACATGTAAGAAGCAAATATTGTGAAGTTTGCAAAAGAATAATGAACGTATATAATATAAATAAGATGTCTTTGTCGACTTTAATTATGATATTGAGTTTGTGATATATGTGAGCATCATTATGTGGTTTTATTTGTTTACGAGACCTTTTATTGAATGGTTAATGATATATGTAAGTTTTGGAAATATGTAACTTCACAAGTATAAAAGATGTGTTTTTTATTTGATAATGGTATAGGATAATGTGCATATTATAGTACTATGTTGAAACTATAAAAGTATTTTATATTGAACAATGTGAAAGCCATAAAAGTGTTTATATAAATTTGATGTATTATGTGGTCATATATTATTCGACTTTAACATAAAGTCAAATGTAATTGAAGCATATGTGGTCATAAACTAGTTGTTTATGTGTCAAGATTTCGCATTAAGTAAAGTGCGGTTGAAGTACAAAAGTGGTCATAAACAATAAGTTTATGTTTCAAGATTATTGTATTATGTGGCATGACCAGTTGGCCCATCCCGAGTCAATGATAATGCGAAATATATAGAAGAATGATTCGTTTCTTCAAAGATAAATTTGATTGTTCTCGATGGAAGTTTTTCATCTATCACCACCAAATTATAGTAATGATTTTCTCCTATAAAGTTTTGGAAAGAATATACAAGGGATGTATGTAGGCCTATACATTTGCTACGTGGATCATTTTGATTTTTTAAATCGATGCATCGTCGAAACGATCATTAAATATGCAACTTAAAGTTAGTGTGGTTAGCGACTCGACTAATAAAATGTGAGCACGGTTTTCCAAATTATATAATTGAGAATGGTGGTGAATACTTTCAAGTTATGGTCGATTATTGGAAAAAGTGTTGAACTTAAAAGCAGTCCATGTTCATACACGAATTGCTTTTGTTGAAACGTTTATAAAACGTCTTCAGTTGATTGTAAAGCCAATAATTATGAGAACAAATTTATAAGTTTTATGGGGCATTTTTTTTAAAAGATAGAACATAAATTCGCATAATGCCAACAATCTATGATGAATCCTCCCCATTAGAATGGTTTTGGTCACAAACCATATAATTCCCATATGAGATATTGTAATTGTGCAATATAGAGTAAGTCCACCACAACGCACAAAATAGGATGTTAAAAGTAATAATTCATTCAAGGGGAGAATGAGCAGCGAGATATTTGGAATGTATTATAATATAAATGTAGATCCTCACACTAAAGAATATGAATTTGAAGTTTAAGGGACAATTTATATTCTAGATTAAATAATTGCCAGACATATTTAGTGACATAAATAAAATGACTAGATCATATATTAATGCTCCAATTACAATGTCTGTCCCAACAGTATAACCAATGATTAGTAGTGAGTCTATGACATGCATGCAATATGATAGACCAATCGATTCCAAATAAAAAGTCCTCGAATTAATAAATTCAATGGAGCAAGAATATCATGATGGTCGAATCGAGGTAATAAAGACCCCATAATAGTCTCATAAAGAGACACTAGACACGATAGTTCTTGGAAACCCGGGTTGGTGAAAAACTATGAGATCTCAATAAATATACATGATATAATATAATGTCTAGTAAAGTGTGAAATCGAAAAGTAATGAATCGATGTCGATAGTACTATTATATATAATAATGGGAATGGTAATGATTATATAAATACATAAGATAGCGCTATAATTAAGATGAGGATCATGAAAGCATACCTGTACGAAGTGCAAATGTATAAATAAGTTACCAAAAGATATAAAGACGCAAAGCACTAATGAAATATTGAATTCTCTTTTGACGAGACATGGTTACTGGGACTTTAAGTCCGTATATAATAATATGTAAAACTTATTGATATGCATCGGTCTTTATGAGAAAGCGAACTCAAATTTTGAATAAGTTACAAGTGATGGCGCACGTATATTTTCTCAAAGACTTAGAAATGATCATGCAGATACATATTCACATGTGGTGGATCCAATAACGTATTTTAATATTGTGTAAGTATGACAATGTGACAAATAATTGATATGCGTTTAAAAGATATATGAGTAGAGCTTATGTGATGTTGAGATTTCATTACAACATATAAAATGCATGCAGCATGCTAGTGATTTTTAATGCTTAAAGCATATGAGAAAAATTATTGGGAACAATATGCAATCAAATGGAATAAGTCCTTGTATGGGTTAAAACAATCTGGAAAATCGCCTTAGCGAGTATTTGTTGAAAGAAGGCTACAAAAATAATTCTATTTGCGCATGCATTTTCTGAATTTTAGTACATAATAAAAACCGTATATGTTGATTACTTAAATATAATTGGAACTCCTGGGGAATTTCCAAAGGCGATGGAATGATTAAAGAAAGAGTTCGAGATGAAAGATCTCAGAAAAACAAAGTGTTGCCTTGGATTGCAAATTGTTCATCTTGATGATGGAGTTCTAGTCCACCAAGAAGCATACACATAAAAGGTTTAAAAAGCTTAATATGGATAAATCATATTCACTAAGCACTCCAATAGTAGTGATGTCACTTGATGTAGAAAAATATCATTTTCGACCTCCGAAAGATGATGAGGACAATCTTGGTCCCGAAGTACCTTATTTAAGTGTCATATGATCATTGATGTTTCTCGTAATTTATACACGACTGGATATATCATCATTTTTAAACTTATTAGCAAGATATAGCTCATTTCCTACGAAGGCATTGAAATGAGATCAAACGAATATTTTGATATCTTCAAGGTAAAAAAATGGGCTTATACTTTACTAACTCATCCAAAACATATTTAGTTGGATATGCAGATACAGGATATAGGTCTGACCCTCATATTGGTCGGTCTTAAACTGGTTACGTATTCCCGCATGGCGGTACTGCAATCTCATGACGTTTGTAAATCAAACAGTCGCAACCATCTAATCTAATCATGCAGAAATTTCGGCAATCCATGAAGCAAGCCGAGAACGTGTTTGGTTAAGAAATGCTATAGGTGAATCTTGTGATGTTTATGCTGAAAATGAGGGACCGACAACTTTACATAAGGACAATAACATGTATTGCTCAACTAAGGGAATGATTTATTAAAGGTGACAGAACCAAGCACATTTCAACGAAGTTCGTATTTACTAATGACTTGCAAAAGAATGGTGATAAATTGTTCAAGAGATTCATTCAAGCGACAATCTAGCAGATTAATTTACAAAGTCACTCCGTACCTCAACATTCAAGAAATTGGTATATGGCATCGAAATGCGGAAATTCAATTAGCTCAAGTAAAATTATCATGAGGGGTAAAAATACGCGTCGCACTCTTTTTCCTTTAGCCATGGTTTTTCTCCCAATGGGTTTTTTCAAGCAAGGTTTTTAATGAGGCGATATACAAAGCGTATTTTGAATGATGTACAATCAAGGGAGAATGTTATGAATATTTATTATATTGATTGTACACATTCATATCCCTAACTAGTAACACTCATATTTATGAATAGTTTTGTAACTTCTAATTTATACTTAATGCTACTTATGTTGAGGTCCCTATAAATAGAGGCACCTAATGTAATATGAGATACACCAATAACAAATTCTATATTTCCATTTCATGCTCTTCTACATTCTCTTGCTTATTCTTCTTATTATACTACTAGGACCGTTGTTTTACAACATGCTATGCTATATTCCTTTTATGGTCTCACAGTAACAACACAATTGTGCAGTTTACATAACTTTACAATTCAGCACCGAAATATGCTCTAACTAGTAACAGCAACTCGTTGCTACCGTATATACAAGATTTTGTTGGGTTGTTTTCGAATGTAAACAGAATGGGGAAAATACTTACATTCTAGAACAATACTAAGCGATCTTTTGTGATAAGTGTAAATATTTTTCTGTGACATAAGAGACTTTAGGATATATTGTAAGGTTTTAACTATAAGCATACCACAATGGACTTTAATTGCATTAGTTGCTAGTAAAGATATTTGCAAATTAAAGTAGCAGCTTTTTATTAAAAAAAAACTAAGCGTTAACTTGATTATGCATCGCTAATCTTGCGACCAGCTTGACCAAGTTGCCAAATTAGTCGCTACATCATGGCATCCAATGAGATGTCCCAAGACATGTTGCTAGGTGCGAGTCTTCAAAAATATGCCGGTATTAGCTGTTGGAATATGTCCATCGTAAATAATATATGTCTGAATTATTTATTCGAGTCTAAGGGGACGCACACGTTAATACGTAAACAATGTTTAATTAGTGTTTTTAGTAAACGATAAATAAATATATTAGTTAAATGTTTAATAGTTAAACATTAAGGACTAATATGCAAAACGGGAAAAAGGAAAGTGAGGGTTTGTCCCCTTTTCCCTTTGGTCGGCCGAACCCACAACCCAAGAGGGTTTGGGCTTGCTTGCTTGTTCTCCAAGATTGTGTAGGCTATATAAGGAGGGCTTGAGGTTCATTATTAGATATGTGTTTTGTGAAAAATCCTTAAAACCTCTCCCCTCTCTCCCTCCTTGTGTTCGACAGAAACCAACACCCATAAGGGTTTGGTTTTCTCCATTCTAGTGATCGGCCAAAAACAAACAACCCTTAAGGGTGTGTTTATTCGATCGTGTATCACCACAAGGTGGTTTTGCTCACATGTTGATTTGATTCAAGTGCCGTGGTGTTCGTTTGCTTAAACACTACTAGTACTAGCATACTTCATTATTTGCTAAGAACGTATTGTGTGTGGAAGCTTAAAGATATCTTACTTTAGATCTTGGAGGTTTTGCGTGTGGTTATTATACATACTCGTATATAGAAGACGGAGTTAACAGTTACCTTTAAACGGTGTATCGTTTCGTGCTAAAAGGTAATCATCTTCTATCCTTGTTAATTAATGTGTTCTTCATGCGTTCTTTAATTCCGCTGCGTACTCGTGTTAATTAATTGTTAATTAGGTTATAAAACCCAACAGTGATATCACGAGCCATCGTGTAGAATCTTTAACTACAAGGAATAAAATTAGACGAATTAGGGTTTCATGATTAATTTTTATGCCCCGGTGGGCGGTTTTTGTTAAAAAGATTTGATCTTGACGGTTAATAAAATTAATTAGACGAGATCTAAGTTGTATGCAATTTTATATAAAACTTGATGTATTAATTGTTAATAGTTTTAAGTTTTGTTAATTGTTAATGGAGATCCATGATAAAATCATGCAAATTTATCATGGATTGATATTAGATATTTAAATCTTGTTAATTTGTTAAAAGGATTTGGTTTAAATATGATCAAGATTCGCATAATTTTAAATATTTTCTTAATTGGTAAGATTCATGATTCAAGAATTTGGGAAGACCCTTATTATTGAATTAATGGGGCCTAAAATAGTTAAAAAGATTTATGTGCTATATGGTATTTATTTATATAAGGCTTACGCAATCGATTAATTCGATGTATGTGGCAGGAGTCATTGGATGAAGAAGCCTTGTGTGAATAAATACATTATTTAATTATTAGATAATTATGATCATATTTGCGTGCCTTAATTGTTAAGTGATTTTAAATAAATGTTATTTAGTTTAGTTGATGTTTATATGTTTTATTTTAAGTTCTTGACTTGTGAGAAAATAAACGGTTTTTCGAAAAACAAATATAAACATGACTAATGATTATCGAAATTAGATTTATTATGGACTATATAATGCAAAAAGTCAAAAGTGAATTCGGCTTACATACGATATAAAATCTTCCATGATTAGACTAACAATTGATAGTTCATAATGTGCTTCCAAAATTAAAGTTTTTTTTATTAAAACTAGACGCTATGGACTCATGGGAAGTACGACTCATCCACTAGAATAAACTATAAGAGAAGTTTAAGGAGGATTTTCCTAAAGAATTCAGGTTTTTAATACGCTTCGCGCTGACCTGATTCTCCGCTTCTTTGTGCGTTCGATTGGAGTTACCGTGAACCATGACATGTCACTACAGTGTTATTTTTTTATGAAAAAAGACATAACTCTTTAAATTTGGAAACACGTTGAATCGTTAATTTTAAGGTCTCACTATTTATGTATAAGATACGATGATAATATGTGATACCGTAATAATAGCTAAATTGAGTAATAGTTTTTATTAAAATCAATGATACGAAGATGTATGCATGCTTCTTCGTACATATTTGACACGTCAAATAAAATACCCTTTTTCAACTAAGTTATTGCCATCCAGTTTGTAAAAACACTTGTTGATTGCTCTTTACTATGCGTGAGACGTGTGTAGATTTGCAATCACAAGGTAATTATACGCTTTTCCGTGAGACGGTGAGTGTTACATAATTACTGTTTTGAAATTGGACGACTTAGCGTTGTTGTGGTTAGACCTGTTAACACGCGGCATAGATGGGATGAAACATGCTTACTAGACATTATTGTAATAAAGTAAGTCCCATATGGTTTAGGAATTGCAAAAGTTGTGAATTATCAATCGTTGATTACCTTTTGAATACACCATCACTAGCAGATCAACTGATGTGGTGGGGGTATGTCAAGTTGGGTCCTAACCTTAGGAAATTAATTGTTTATTTAATTAAACATGGGTAATTAATTTTCTTCAAGGAGTATTATCGAAAATACTAATTCTTGAACTTTTATGTTTTTGTAGATGGCACTACCTGTTCAAAACATAAACCATTCGGCTTTCAGGTCGATGTTTGAAAAAGAAAAACTTTCTGGTAATAATTTCAATGAATGGTTTGCTCGACTTAAGTTAGTCTTGAGAGTCGAGAAGAAAATGCATGTCATTGAACAGCCTTTACCTCCTGCTCCTGAGGCTGGTGCTGAACCTAACATTGTGGCTCAGTGGACAGCTCTATATGATGCTCATACTGAGATTGCTTGTCTTATGCTTGGGAGTATGACTCCTGAACTACATAGACAGTTTGAATTGCACTATCCGTATGACATGATTCAGGAGCTTAGATCTATGTTTGAGAAACAAGCTGGAGTGGAGAAGTTTGACTTAATCCAATCTTTCCATGCTTGCAAACAAGAGGAGGGTAAATCAGTTGCTGACTATGTCCTTAAGATGAAAGGATATGTGGAGCAACTGGAACGTCTTGGTTATATGCTACCACAGGATATCTCAGTAGGCTTAATCCTTAATGGCCTTACTAAAGATTTTGTGGGATTTGTAAGAAATTACAATATGCATAACATGGGGAAGACAATAGGTGAAATTCATGCTATGCTTATTGAGTATGAGAAGGGTTTACCTAAGAAGGCTGAAACACCACAAGTAATGATGATTAAAAGTGGTAAAATCCAGAAGGCCAATAAGAAATCGCTTAATGCAAAAGGCAAGAATAAGGGTAATGGCAAGGGAAAGGATAAGAAGGTTTATATCCCCAAGCCCAACAACCCTAAGATGAAGAATTATGTGAAACTGGAATGTCTTGGTTATGTGCTCCCATAAGAGCTTAGTGTTGGTTTAATCTTGAATACCCTCACTACAAAAAGCATAACATGGGGAAGACAATTGGTGAATTACATGTTATGCTCATTGAGTATGAAAAGTGTTTACCTAAAAAGGCTGAAACACCACAAGTAATGATGATTAAAGGTGGTAAAATTCAGAAATCCAATTAGAAATCGCTTAAAGCTAAAGGTAAGGGTAAAGCTAATGGCAATGAAAAGAATAAACAAGTTTATATTCCTAAGCCTAAAAACCCTAAACCTTATGCTAAAGAGCACCCACCTAAGGATAACACCTGCCACCACTGCAAGGAGGTGGGTCATTGTAAGAGGAATTGTCCTATTTACCTTGCTGAGTTGATTAAGAAGAAGAAAAAAGTTGGCACTGCCAGTTCTTCAGATGTCTTCACAATAGAATTATTTTCTTTACCTAATAATAACTCCTGGGTGTATGACACTGGTTGTAATACTCACATTTGTAACACAAAACAGGGATTTAGGATTGAAAGAAAGCTGAAACGAGGAGCTCTTTACTTGTACGTGGGCAATGGAGTTCGTAAACAAGTATAAGCTATTGGAAGTTATGACTTACATTTACCTAATGGCCTAGTGATTTGTTTAGACAATTGTCATTATGCACCTACTATTACTAGAGGTGTTGTTTTAGTTTCTCGTTTGGTTGACAATGGATTTGTTCAATGCTTTACGGATTATGGAATTTCAATTTCAAAGAATAATGTTCTTTATTTTAATGTTATTGCTCGTAATGGTATTTATGAAATTGATATGCATGATCTTGTACCAAACGTTAATTCTATTTAACTGTTAGCAACAAAAGAGTCAAGCGTAACTTGGACTCTACTTATCTATGGCACTGCCGTCTTGCTCATATAAACAAGAAACGTATTAAACAGCTGCAACAAGATAGGCTGTTAAAATCTACGGATGATGAATCTTTTGATAAATGTGAATCTTGTTTATCTTGCAAGATGACAAAGAAACCTTTTTCTCATAGTAACGAAAGGGTAAAAGATCTTCTTAGAATAATACATACTGACGTATGTGTTCCACTTAGACATGTGTCAAGACCAGGTGCTAGCTACTTCATTACATTCACAGAAGATTATAGTCGTTATGGTTATGTTTATCTTCTTAAACATAAACATGAGGGTTTTGAAACGTTCAAAGTGTTTAAAATTGAAGTTGAAAATCAACTCGGGAAGTCCATTAAGGCAATACGATCAGATCGGGGTGGCGAATACATAAGCCAAGAGTTTAAAGATTATCTAAAAGCTAACGGAATTGTTCAACAGCTTACTCCTCCATACACACCAAAACATAATGGAGTGTCTGAGAGGAGAAACCGTACTTTATTAGACATGGTGTGATCTATGATGAATCTTACAACTTTGCCTTTATCCTTTTGGGATTATGCTCTAGAGTCTACAACACGCATTCTCAATATGGTTCCAACAAAGAAGGTAGATAAGACACATATGAACTATGGTATGGAAAACTTCCAAACCTGTCCTACTTAAAGGTCTGGCGATGTGAGGCTCTTGTGAAGAGAGATACGCCTGACAAACTCGAACAAAGATCTGTTAAGTGTATCTTTATAGGATACCCACAGGAAACAATGGGTTACTATTTCTACTTCCCACCTGAAAACAAAATTGTTGTAGCAAGGTATGCTGAATTCTTTGAGAAACGTCTCATAAGTCAAGAAATCAGTGGGAGGGCGGTAGATCTTGAAGAAATTCAAGAAGAAGAAGAAGATACAACACCTTCTGAAATCACTAGCAACATTCCTCAAGAGGTGGAGGGTTTTGAACCACCACAACCACCACAAGAGGAAGTGATTCCGATTCGTAGGACCGAAAGGGCACCTCGAGCTCCAAACCGCTTATGTCTAAATGTAGAGGTGGAGGAGCATAGTCTAGGGGATTTTAATGAACCCACTAGCTATAAAGCCGCAATGTTAGATTCAAAATCTAATAAGTGGATCGATGCTATGAATGCGGAAATACAATCCATGATGGACAATATGGTATGGGTCCTGGTCGATCTTCCTCCTGGTTGTAAGACCGTTGGGAGTAAGTAGCTTTTTAAGAAAAAGACCAACATGGATGGTATTGTACACACCTATAAAGCTTGTCCTGTAGCAAAGGGTTATACTCAACTCTACGGGGTTGATTATGAAGAAACGTTCTGACCCGTCGCTGACATTAGAGCTATTAGGATTCTTATATCTATAGCGGCGTTCTATGATTATGAGATATGGTAAATGGATATCAAAACTGCCTTCTTAAATGTTTATATTGATGAAGACATCTATATGGTACAACCTGAAGGTTTTGTTGATCCTAATCATCCTAGAAAAGTATGCAAGCTTTAAAGATCCATTTATGGTCTTAAGCAAGTATCAAGAAGCTGGAATAAAAGATTTGATGAGGAAATCAAAATGTTTGGATTTGCTCAAAATCTTGATGAGCCATGTGTATATCAAAAGGCTAGTGGGAGTAATGTTACAATCCTCATCTTATATATTGATGACATAATCATCATGGGTAATCACATTCCAAGTTTACAAAGTGTAAAGAATTATCTTGGAAAGTGCTTTTCTATGAAAGATTTGGGGGAAGCAGCATTTATTCTTGGAATCAAAATCTATAGAGATAGATCGAAGCGATTAATTGGACTTAGTCAAAATGCTTACATGGATAAGATCTTAAAGAGATATAAAATGGATAATTCCAAACGTGGTCATATCCCCATGCAAGAAAGACTTGACTTGAACAAATCACAAGGTGCTCAAACGCCTAAAGAGGTGAATCGCATGAAGAATGTACCTTATGCTTCGGTTGTGGGTTCCATTATGTATGCGGTTAGATGCACTAGACCTGATGTTGCGTTCGCGCAAAATATGACAAGCCGATTTCAACAGAATCCAGGTGAACCTCACTGGACTGCTGTGAAAAACATTCTTAAGTATTTAAGAAATACTAAAGATATGTTCTTGGTTTATGGTGGAAATCCTAGCACAGAACTTAGAGTTGAATGCTATTGCGATGCTGGATTCGAGACTGATAGAGATGACACTAAGTCTCAGACAGGATATGTTTTCGTTTTGAATGGAGGCGCAGTGGATTGGAAGAGCTCCAAGCAAAGTACCACTGCAATGTCTGCTACAGAATCTGAATACATAGCTGCGTCAGAAGCTGCCATGGAAGCTGTTTGGATTAGGAAATTTATCTCAGGGCTTGGTATTGTACCAACGATAAATGAACCTTTGAATATGTACTGCGACAATTCAGCTGCAGTTCATTATGCTAATGAACCGGGAGTTCAGAAAGGCGCCAGACACTATCAAAGACGATATCATTATGTTCGCGAGTGTGTTGAACTGGGCGAAATAAGGATACTTAAAGTTCACACAGATAACAATCTAGCTGATCCTTTTACAAAGGCTTTATCAAATAGGAAGCTTACTCAACATGCCAGGGGCATGGGGCTTCGTCCTGCTAGTAGTTTCATGTAGATCTGTGTTTTAGTATTTGGATAAGGGATGTAAAACAATTTTATTTTATGATAATGATACGTTGGTATTTTGTTATTTTATATTATAAATTGTGTCCTATATTTGCATGTTTAAATCCATGAATTAAAATGTAATTAGTCTAATGAATCCTTGTCGACTTAACCAATATGGGAATATTGTTAAACTCAGACAATTCTTCTGATTTTTGTGATTGGGATATTGAGATATTAAGTATGAGTCCTCCCAACTCACATGATATTCAAAAATGTAATATTGGATTTTCCCCGCCACAAAATATCACTTTATGGATCACGTCATCCAATGAATCTTGTATGTGATTGTTATTTACATAAATCCTTAACTATTAGACGCAAGTGGGTTAGCATATGTGGATATCCTTCTCGATATAAGTTTAAGTTTGTTACCTGAGAATAAGGAAACTAATAAGGGCTATGTTCAAATGGTATGTCACAATAACTGGACACTTGTAGTCATATAAATTTGTTCAATCAAATTGTTGAAGAAGAATACAACTGGGCCCCTCATTAGAAATAATCAGATTGTGTAGGGCGTGACCTAAAACTCAAGAAGATATGGTCTCCTTGATTTCAGTAATCTATTACTTCCATATGAGAAACAAATTGGATTAAATATGGAATGACAATGATCCAAATCCAATTTAACAACGGTATCGAAAACAAATGGATTGTCCATTCATAAAATCATTTATTCATGCCTTGAAAAAACCACACTCGAAGGGTTTTTTTTAATTTTTTTTTTTTTTTTTTTTGGGACATTGGCGTGTTGCAGAGACTCTATACCATTGTTATTAATATTATTCATACAAGTCCAAGTGGGAGCTGTTTGATTATGACCAAATGAATTAATATATGTCCGAAATATATTTTCGAAACCTAAGGGACGCACACGTTTATATTGTTAAAATGACCGAGAAAATATATTAATGTAATATTTAAATGTATACAAACGATCGTTAAAAGTTAAAGAGTATTAAATAATTAGTTAAACGTTTAATGGTTAAACGTGAGGGACTAATTATTTATAAACCGAAGTTTAAAGGGTTGGTTCTTTTATTTTGTATCCTTAGTAGGCAAGAAATAGAATCCCACAAGGATTAGGATATAAAGTGTATATATATGGTTTATGTTTTCATTAGTATAGATATAACCTCAAAATACTAAAACCAAAAAACGATTAATATATTCCTTGTGTTTTTTGTTGACCGGCCAAAAAAACTAATAAACACGATACTGAAAAAGTAAACCCGCACTATTAAATATGAGACCGACAAAATAAACTCGCACAAAATTAAAGGAAAAAAAAGAATTAATTACACGCAACAACGCGCGAAAAATTAACGCGCCGCAGTAACGTGCAGGAAAAAATAAACTTACACTATTAAACATAAAAAAAATTAAATAAATAAATTTAACGCCCTGCAACAACGCGCGAAAAATTAACGCCCGCAGCAACGCGCGGATATCTTTGCTTGTTAATATACAAAGCAATGAAACTGCTTACATGGAAAGTTGAAAAAATATTGAAGAAAGAAGCAAACAACAACAACGGATGTGGAAATTATTGTCGGAGACAGTGAAAAAATATTTGACATGCTTTTCTTCTATTCGAGTGACAAAAAAGATATATACAAGTTTGCCGCCTTATTAATATCTATTATTCAAAAGGATTGGTATCTCTCATGTTCAATTTAAACATGAGAGGTAAAGTTGAGATATATGTGAGTGAAAAATTTATAATTTGCTAATAAAGTTAAAGTCGCATAACATATGATTAATTTTTTTTCACTCATATACATCGAAACTTTACCTCTTATGTTTAAATTATGCATGAGAAAATCCCAGTCCTATTCAAAACAACTAAAAAAACGTTAATAGAGAAAAAAAGTGAAGAAGGTAAGGTGGTTTTTAGCTTTAGAAAATTTTTCATGTTTTTTTGTTTGTAAATTTTTAAAGAAGGGATTGATTTTTCTTCTCTAGAGAAGAGTTTAAAATCCTGAAAACATGTTTAGATAAGAGTTGTATTTCTCCTTTTAGAAATGGAGAATAGTAAAATGTGATTTTCTGTTTTTCTATTTAAAATTAAGAAAATGAAAATTTCCTTATTTTCGAAAAATATTAAAAAAAGTACGAATAAACAAGTTTTTAGTTTTTTCATTCTCAAATAAAAAATTTCTTAAAAAAATGAGATATTTTTTCTCAAACTAAATACACCCTAATTGTTTGCTCAAGAATTAAAAAAAAATTAATCTTAAAATAAATATTAATGAAATAAAAAGTATTAATCTAAAATAAATAAGTAAATATAAGTAGTACAATAGCCACTCATTTACTCATCTCTATCTTCTTTTATTTCTATCTTCTTCTTCCTATTATCTAGTTCAACGGTGACTTAATGGAGATTGAGTGCAACAAACACTCATCACTTGACGAACGTAAAGACAGTATGTGTGTTTAGTTATGGATAAATGGCAGAGGCTACATTGAAAACTTTATGAAATGTATGCCGGAAACCAAGCTACAACCGGTGCTAGTTGAGCCGGTTAGGGGTGGCTGAGCACCCGCTAGCCACCCCATTGGCTCCGCTCCTGCTAGCCGGTCACACATGTTTTCTGTAAGTGCTGTTCATTCTTGCTATGTGAATTTAAATTGCTGTAATCTAATTAACACTAGAAGATGATGACAAGAAAAATTGAATGATTATCACTTTATTGAATGAATTGATTAATTATTGAGCCTAATCTAGCCGAACTTAACGGCTAATTGTGAATTTGTGTTGAGTGGGAATAGTTTTTCCAAGATAACAGCCATTGGCACATTTTTAGACACATACAAAGTTACAAACACCATATGTTCCAATTTTTTTACCAGCATACTTAAACCCAATAGCTATATCTGTTGCGTCCATGTTTCATGTGTATGGTCGGAATCATGTGTCTTATTGTACAAGAATCATTAGCTTTAGAATGCTTAACTTCACTATGTGGCTTTGTGTTTTTATTGTACAACAATTATCTAGTCCAAAATCTGTAGCTTGCTTTTGCTATATCTGTCATAAGTAAAGCTAATTTGGTCATATCTATCGGAGTTGGAATATATATGCATAGTTGACTGAAATGGATCAAGAAGTATATAGAATCTGAAGGGTATGAAAACGGAGTGTAGTAAAGGATTGAAGATTCAAGACTTGAATTTGATCTTGTCACTTGCGAGGGTACCATCAGCCCATAGTTTTCGATGTCTGTTGTTGATGCTTAGTTTATGAGGTGGGTTTTACAAATAAGGGTGGTCACTGCAAGATTTAGTCTGTCTGAATCCAAGAGAACTCCTGCTTGTGTAGTCTTTGCCTGAAATTTCCTTCTTAATGTTCCTGATTGCTCGTTGGTTGTTCGAAGTTATCCTAACGCTTACCCCGTGGATTAGTTGGCCAAAAGGTCGGAAACCATGGTTACCCAAGAAGAAAAAAGAAAAAAAAGTTTTCCTAACACTTCTCTACCAATGCTTCTTAAAAAGTCTCATTTGTTGACATTCTCAGCCCACCCTCGTCAGGAGTATATGGTTTACCGATACTCTTGCCACTGAAATCTTTCTTTTCACTATATAGTAAAGTCACCTTGATCATCTAATCGTCTTTATCTAATGACATTAATATGCATAATGCCTTGTTAGATTTGCGAAGACATGTTTAGAATTTTGGACTTATATGATTTCCTGTGCCTTAGTAGATTTGTGACATAAGAAAATCTATATCTATTGTAAGCTTCCATAAATGATCGTTTTGATCTATTTACTTAAAAATTCTATTTTTAGTTGT
>BQNB010093536.1:25000-26344 GCA_026074375.1 Tanacetum coccineum
TCAATGTTAGCATTTAGGAAGTATATATAAAATTATACCTTTTAGGATGTCAAAGACCCCTTTTTATAGGTGAGCCCAATACTAGGTTTTCCTAGTATTTCGCTTATGATTGTTAGTAGCCAGAGTGGGACCCTTATCGGGCAAGGGTCCGCTGTGGTTGCGGACACAGATCACCTTTCGCATACGTGTTGCGGAAGTATCTTATCTGCGTGCGTCTTGAGACGTCCGAGCCGCAGCCAGCTGGCAGCTAGTATGTTTTGTTGTGTTGGGCCTGGGCCCAAATGTGTATAGTACGAACTAAGCCCGATAAGCCTGTTATTCGTACTATACGTCATCATTCTTTGTGCTTTGCTTCCAATTGTTTTTGAGAAGCTAGCATCTGTACTCGAGAACAAAATTTCTCGCTCTAATGAAATTCATTCCGAGCTGAAGAAATAAGAGAGGTCATTATCCCTAATCCAGGCATTCCTTGAGGATGCTTCACAAAAGGAAGTAAAATCAAAAGCTTTCAAACAGTGGCTGAATGATCTCCATCATTTAGCTTATGACATAGATGACATACTCGATGATTTGGCAATGGATGCTATGCATAACGAGCTTATCAATGAGTCCGAAGGCTTCTCTAGAAAGGTAAGAAAGCTCATGCCAACTTTTTTCACTAGTTTCTCACTAAGTACTAGTGTGGGCAGCAAGTTAGATGATATTTCCACCAGGTTACAAGAACTAATGGAGGAGAAGGAGAAACTTGGTTTGAGTGTGAAAGATGGCGGTCAAAAGATAAAAATAGCCGTTACCAGACCTCTTTCGTAGATGCTCCGAGTATTGTCGGACGTGAAGGTGATAAAAAAGAATTAGTTTAGAAACTGTTGAGTGATGAATCATGTAATAAAAACTTTAGCATCCTTCCGATTGTTGGTATGAGGGGATAGGCAAAACAACTCTAGCTAAACTTTTGTACGATGATCAGTTATTGAAGGATCACTTTGAACTCAAGGCATGGGTTAGTGTATCTGATGACTTTGATAGCTTCAATATAAGCAAAGTTATTCATCAATCTGTGGGCGGGTAACATAAGGATTTTGCAGATTTGAATCTGCTGCAAGTAGCTCTTAGAGATCGACTTATGGGGAAACAATTTCTGCTAGTTTTGGATGATGTTTGGAGCGATAAGTGGGAAGATTAGAAGGCTTTAAAGGGCCCATTGCTTGTAGGGGGTTCTGGAAGCAAAATTATCACAACAACTTGAAAGAAAGAATTGCTCAGAAATCTGCTAAACCATGATCATCCATACATTCTACAAAAGTTGTCACCCGACGCTGCTCTGTCTCTATTTGCTTAAAATTC